>MU868478.1:42858-56283 GCA_036418205.1 Ostertagia ostertagi | reverse complement strand
GAAAAAGCGTGGCTTGAAAACAGGTCAAACAATCACGTAGAACTGTCGCACTTCATTTTCATCTGTTTCAGTCTCAGCGTAAGTGCTCTTGGTCCGGTATAGAACATCTACTTGTCGTGTGGTCATTTGCCTCTTTGCTGGTGTGGATTGTGATGATTGGAGTGTGTTTTTATCGGCAGGCTAATAAACCCGCTTGGGTAGAATTCAGGTTAGTTCCGCATTGTTTCTTTCATTAATCAAAATGTCAGTGATATTGTATCGCATTGTTTATTGGTGAGAAATGAGAAAATACTGACCAGTTAAGGATCATAGACCGAAGGGGTCACATGTAATGAGACATATGCCAAGGGTTGTATTTTCGGACACTCGCTCTATTTCAACTCGTTTCAAAACTTGAAAATTGATCTGAACGTACTTATGAAACAAGATAGAACAGCGGTAGTGGTTCAAGGAAGAGGTGGAAGAGGTCTTGTTCGATTTCATGTCCACTCTTTGCGTTCACAGAAACACGGCTGAGAAGAGCTCCAAACATGTCTCGTGAAGTTTAGGCGCTATTTGCTAATGAGAGCTATTCCGTTATTGTGTATGTAGGACAATACGAGTTCGAGTGCCACCGTGAGTCTGAAATGTGAAATGAGGGCGCAACAGTGTCGTCTAATCAGAGATTCTGCTTCAAGGAACATCCACGATAGCATAAGCAAATGAGGTTCAAACAAGGATAAATTCTTACTGAATGAAAAAAAATCGTGCACGGAACCCGCACGATTTCTTCTCCCACAATAGACGGTGAACAAGAACTAATAAACTCTCACAAATGTTGACTGCAAGGATGCTTCTAATCGTTTTCCTGACAGCACCGTCACCAGAAAATTTTAGCTTCCTCACCTGTGGCACAAATATTTCATTCTTCCATTCATGCTATTTTATCGCGCTGAAACGTTTTTTTTTCTACTCACATTTTTCGGAAGGCTGAAATCATGTCCTTCCTGCGATGCATGGCTATATACCCAGTGCTAGCTAGTTACCTAGTGATTGACTAAAAATGCAACAAGTTTCCGTGCACGATACCACCAACTCCTGTGTGAAGTGGACAAAGGGGAAGCTACCACAAGACACTGGAAACGACCTATTTTTCTTAGAGCGGTAGACGAATTTAACTCATAGGCAGACTCTCTGAAGGACAATCACTACTGAGGCGAGAAAGTGCAGGGAAGGAGCGAGACGCAGACATCAAAACTCGCAGCGGTTAAGGTGCATGTACATTTAAGTGAAGTGTGCATGTGATCCTTTAGGGTCTTACCATACATTTTTGATCGCGAAGCTGGTGCCATCTTTGCTGGAGTGCGTTGCAGTTTCCTCCACAGATCAGGTCACCTGAAATTGAGGCGCCACTCATTTGCTCGAAGCAAGCTTAGGACTAAGCCTAGGCCCAATCATAAGCACAAATCAATGTGTAAGCATAAGCCTAAGTCTTTGCCCGACCTCAGACTTAACCCTAGGCTTCAACGATAGTACAGCGCTGGTGACCTGACCTAGAAGAGAACTGAGCTTCTCCCCCTCTGGTGATACAGTCGCGACCGCTCATTAACGAGAGGAATAGTTCCTGACAATAAAGCGAGTAATGAGTGAAGAAAAACAACTTAATGTCCAAGGATTTGGGTATACAAAAATTTATCGAATTTTGAAAGTGTATTTCAGAGAGCGCGAACTTCAACGCATGGCTCAATCCCGAGTTCTTCAACACGAACATCCGTGGATCCACGCCGATGCATTCGAGGAGACGCGATGTAAAAATAAAAATGAACTCACCATGATTCAAGGCACATTTTGAATAGTCTTTCGCATTTTGTCTCCACGCTCACTGCTGTACGAAATCAAATCAGCAGAAGTGTCTTACTCCTGCCATCACTGCAATTGTTAACACGTTCAATACTGTTGAATGATATCTCGTTTAATCCTAGTTCGTAATTTTAATTGTGATTTTAAAATTGTACGGAAATTCCATGAGTATAATTATATTTTAAGAATGTCAGACCAGATCTTTCATAGGCATTTGCCACGACATAATTTATCCATATGTTTTTTACAAGGTCTTCTTTTTGACTAAAGGTTGTTTTATTTCAATTTTCTGAGAATACTTAGTTACATTACCCATGAAATCGTTACAAGTATGACGATAATGATTGAATTTTTACTGTAATAGTCAATCGTATTGCATATTCTAGAGAAATATTTCGATAAAAATTCTCTGTTTCAAGTGTTTTCGACTCGATATGTCATCATATCACTTAGTGAACGGCAGGTTTTATCAGTAGTACAGATAGCGTACGGCCAGTGGATAAGGCTGCGGTCATCGTCAAAGCAGTTCCTTCTGCTACTCTCGTTCTTTACCGGTTTTCTCCCGCTTCTAACAATACTTCAAGCTGTGCAAGGTCTGAACGCCTAAATCCTTCAGAAAACTTGGTACAATAACCTCTGCTACAGAATGATCCCTGAAGAGTTTCTCAACACTCATTTTGTCGAGGCGAAGGAAGAACACCTGGACGACTTTCTTGCCGTACGAGGTTCGAACCAATTTTTTTGCTCAAACGATTTTATTCACTTTATTCAGTTCCCTATGTTGTATGGATAATTCCGTGAAATATTTTTTGGTCTTGTTTCACAAATATTCTTTTACCATGTTGGCTCACAGACTTTACGGCTCAAATTTACCGATGAATTATGGTTATAAAATGCTGCCACAGCGCTGATTTCACCCACTTGATTTACCCAGGGGCCCTTTTCCTGTGGTGGATAAAGGAAATATTCAGAAAATCGCTAGCTAGTGGCGTCAAATTTACAACTTAGCCGCCTCCCAACTGAAAATCAAACTGTTGTTTACTTCTCCGAAGACTGGTCAACAACAAACATCAATCAATAGCGCTGCAAGTGGCGTTACCACCAGTGACCTTTCCTATCTCTGCAAACCAACGCTTTGATGCCATTCGATAGGAAACCCGAGCGGCTGTGGATTAAAAAAGCCATGTGCACTTTTAAAGGTCATCGTGCTTCCTCAGCTTTCAAAAGTGCTTAAAGGAATCTTCCACGGACCATGGACCGGAAGTGGTTTTGCGACGAAATGCATGGTAGGTACGGATCCACGTTCATGGGAAGGTTTGAAGTGAATCCTGTTCACGTTCGTGCGTTCGACACGTGGATCCGTACCTACCATGCATTTCGTCACAAAAACTTCCGGTCCCGCCCACTGGTCCATGGTCCGTGGAAGATTCCTTTACCAATATCCTGAGGATATAGCCGAGGAGGAAAAATTTTGACAAACACAGAAGTGCGACTTTTGGAAGAATGCCTTGTGTTGTGCCACAGTAATCTCAGTGAATTTTCGAGCAGGGTAAAGTAATGTATGTCGCCCATGCTGAAGGGGGCTCTTGAACGGGCTCAGCAGTGCAGTTTTGGATGGGGTGAGAATAAGCTTTTCTAAGGGTTCCGGTGGTGCTTTCAGGAAGTTCGAGGGAATCAAAGAGTTTTTACTTTTTTGGTAACAGCTGTGTCGCTTATTTTGCCCGCTAGACGAATTTCTGAGAACGTTGGTGGGTAAACGGTTGTAGAAAGGAAGAGAAGGAAGGAGGTTGAAGTAACGTAGTGAGCTGAGTGAGTTGAAGGTACATAGTTCAAGAGCACTTCGGTGATGAAAGTAGATAGTAAGATCGAGATGACTGAATTATTATTTCCTTGGCGGGACATGAGGTACCCTGAAATAGGTGTCGTCAAATATTGTTTTACCTGTTCTGGCACCTTCAACCTTCGTCAGTTGTTCTCTGATATTCTTGCCATTTGTGGAGACGGTCAATTCAATCGTGAGCTAACAAGGCCACTCCGCCCATGGCAGTTGTCGTGGCAATTTCTGTGTGGACCTTGGCTTAGCCATTTATGTCTATAAGTTGTGTTGGGGTAGGTATCTGATACGACCAGAGCGCTAGACATCAGTAAGCCAACAGGCGCCACCTTGAAGGCAGTGATTACGATAGGTTCAAGAAGGGTTTAGGAGACTGGTGGTGCTCAGTGGTACGCCAGTAGCGAAAAAAGGAGAAATCCGTCAAGAAAACGCAAAACGGGACCCCCTTTTTTGGCCGTTGGTTTTCACTCATGAACAGGTAACAGCTCAGAAAGCGGACGTATGAACGAGTTCATCGCAACGCGTTTGGTGCACCATGCCAATCGAGTTGCTCCAGTTGTGCCGCTGCTGGCAACGCAGCTCGTCCAAATCACCAACTAAAGTGGGCGGATCGCTTTTGGGGGCGGAGTGCTTTCGAAGTCCTGCTCAGCAACCAGCGCACCTTTCGTCGTGAAAGCGCACACCTCGCTTCCCTGGCAGCCAAGTAACTGATTCGTGTGGTGCATATGCTTCCCGATGCGCTCCCACTTTATCGTCCTTCCTTTAACATCTCCGCACTAGTTAATGCTCACAGTAGAAAGCTTATACCATGCAAAGGTGTCCTTTTTGAATTTAATTTGACCTCCTTATTAGTCAGCTGCCTGAATTCTTGAATAAATGATAAGCTGGCTTAATCAAAAAGAACTACGTTCCAAGACAGTGGAACGGTGAGGAATACACTAAATCAAGCCCCATAGGAAATTTACAAATAGTGACAAGGGACAAGGAACTTCCATTTCAAAGGGATAGGTGATTCATATTCCATGTTTGATGATCGGAAACTGATCTAATCATACATACGCCATTGTCTGAACCCTGGATTCCAGCAACGCACTTCTTGTGGAGTGTTCCCCTAAACGCCAATCTAACTCAATTTATGAGAAATCTTCAAGGCACACGGCTTAGTCCCAGTCCGCTCACTTCAACTGTGCTACACCTCAGATATTGATCATCCTTTTTCCAACTTTTTTTCCGCTTTTCATACCATCCTAGAGCTGAGTTATGAAGCTTTCTAAGTAAGCACTGCCCATTCGTAGACGCTCCCGCCACCACGAATACTTTTCTCAAGGATGATCTCGTAACCCTGCACATGGCTTTGCCAATTTTTCCCGTCGTCAGGGCTGTTCTGAGAGCTGATCAGAAATTTTATCATTAGGCACGGTCGATTCCTGAGCATGTCCTGGTCACTGGGGGAAGCAGCGCCTATCCTGCTACGATTCTGTTTTGTACTTGCCTCTTGACCATCTCCAACTTACACCGCTTCTTAAGGTGGATCTCCAGGAAATACTGCATTCCTTGAAAGCAGACAGAGCACAGAGACAGACAGAGATCGGCCCAGACAGAATAAGCCGATCATAGTGAGAGGATCTTATGAATGTGCTGGGCATATTGGAGATTTTTTCCGGACTCTCATCAGTCCACGGTAACGTTTTTATGAACAGATCCTCGATGTCGCCAGCATAGGTATGCTCTGCTTCGGAAAACCAGAAGCGTCAAGTGCAGACCATACGCAAATGACGACGGCCTCACAAAATGTAATGTTTTCTGCCAATGAAATGATTAGCCTGTTGCAGTTGTATTCTATCAGTTGTCACTAATTACAACTATCATTTACCAACTATCAGCTATCACTATGAACCACTAGTAACCAGATTTACTTGGAGGCCGTCGTCACTTGTGGTGTATGGTCTGCACCCGACGCTCTTCTGGTTTCCTGAAGCAGAGGGTATTTTGCGTATGGAGCTACACTATTATGAATTCAGAAGTGTCGAGATGGTACGTTGATCGCTGATCACTCCTTATGCGCCACAGAGGGAACGCTGCGTTCCTTTCTGAGCTATTGGTTTGAGATATTTCAGTGATCGCGATCCTTGAGCATGAAGTGTAAACAAGTTGATCAGAGCTGTGCTATGATCAAGGGGACACGCCTGAATTCCCTGGTCCTTGCATGTCTTGTGACCTAATTTATGGAGAACAATTTTCTCAAAGTACGCGAAAGCAGAAAACAGAAATGACGTGACCACGTGGTCTAAAAGACCGTGTTCATTATTCTCACGCACACTAATCTAGTGCATTCATTTTCAGCACGGTTTTCTTTATTTACACCAAGTTTCACTTGAATGTGATTGGAATCAATTGGAGAAACATTCCGATGATATTTGGAAAGAGTTTTGAGAAAAAAGACTAAAAGTGGTCTTTGGAAGGTTATCATAGCAGTCATTTACATCGGTAGCATTCGATTTTTATTAATTATTCTCTAGGATACGCCACTATCCTACACAACTTCGCTCAGAGTCGTGGTGACACTTTATACGGAACTCACGATGACAAGTTAACCCATCAGAAATCAAGGTAGCGGTAGTTCAGTGGTGCAGGTTCAAAAAAGAAAACCATGAGAATTGATCCAGGACTGGAGAATGGGACCTCTCCCTCGCCCGTTGGTTAGCAATGAAGCGTCTCTCATCGGTGCTGCCCTCTTCAACCCAATGCTTGCTCTGCCGATAGAGTCAGACGGCGAGAGGGTGGGCGAGCGATGGCGCGAGCGGCGCGGGTATGGCCTTGCTAGGCCTCTGGGAACATACTCTTAGCTGCTGAATGCGCATTGTCCCTCATTCTTTCCGCCTTCCGACTAGGTACGTTTCCCATTCTTCGACCTCCCAAATTATCGTTGAATTCCCCTTTGTGGTCAATGAGCCTCTACAATGGTTTGAATGAACTCAGGTCAGACCAGTCTCTCAGCAATTTGAAGACCTCAATTTGATGAAAGGCTGTGTCGGCCTGAGAGAAAATCGGTTTGGATTTGAATTCTTGGCCACTTGGTAAGAGGTACCTCTTGCCACATGCTCTCAACTTTATATGACTACGCAATAGAATTGAAAATACAATTTCATCTACAGGGTGGGCCAAAATTATGAGGACCAAAGACATTGTCGTTAAAAACGCATAGTAGCTTGATGGAACAAACAAACTTCAGGGAAGTGTTTGTAACTCTTATCTCAAAGTAATTCCAGAATAGAATTGAGATCTGCCACCTGCCGCGTTTACACGAGCCTTCAGATGAAGGGGATGGCGCGTGCGGTGGCACGCAACTGAGGCGTGTCAAAATGTTTCCAGGCCTTCTGCTCTGCCTTCTTCAGGCTGATCGAAGTTCTGTAGGGTTTTCTTTAGCGCTTGTCTCAGGGTGTACCATGGAGCTTACCCATACAAATTAGGTAAACGGTTCCCAGGTAACAATTTCTTCAAAAGCAAGTGAACTCGAAAAATCGCTTTTTGAGATTTTTGCTTTATTCTTGGGTGCTCGGTCCTGTAAAAAGTCCCAAGTAGACTACTCGTGTGGCTTTCTATCCACTACAGATGTGGAGTCTTTAGAGTGTCTGGCTGGGTTTTCACATCAATTTTTTCATTTTGGGAGTACGAAAGTCGACAAGGGAAGCTAGTTTCTGCATCGATAACTGTCACTGTCCTTATGGCAACTGTACGAGGTAAGCAAACCAGCCCTTTTGGCGTTTCTGCTGGGGCCGTATGCTGAATGTTGGGGAGGGGATGGGGTCCCCGAGGTCGACGGACTACTTCAACTCGGTCGGTACGGTAGGAGAGTGATGACGAAGTGGTGCAGCTAGGTCCAGCAGCTCCGCCAAAAGGGCTGGTTTGCTTACCCCAGGACTAAGCCTTGGAGAGAGGACGGACCTGCGCTCTCTCGGTAAGCATAAAATTGAGGCGGTTTTAAGGACCGAGTTGAAGTAGTCCGTCGACCGTCGGGGACCCCATCCCCTCCCAACATTCAGCATACGGCCCCAGCAGAAACGCCAAAAGGGCTTTGCTTACTTCCGACTGTATCCTTTGAATCTCCGCATTTCATTATTTCTTTAACTTTGAGAATTGTGCGATATTTGATTTCAATGAAAGGAGGGCACCTAGAAAGAAAAGGAGATGGAAATGGAGCGTTTCGAAAAAAGTGGGTATAACCGCACGCACACGCTGCCCTCATAATTTTGGCCCACCCGGTAGATAGCGTTATCTCGTAGCTTCATTACCTCCTGTGTGACCTATGACGGTTATGGTTACTTACTTTCTGATACGCGCCACGCTTTCGACCCCGCTCAGTTTTCTGACCTATTTGGGACAGAATGATTTGATGGAGCCAACTGCTTACCAAGTTTATATTCTTTCCCCGAGGAAGTCTTCTACAATTATATTATATATACATATTAATATAAATATAAATATATATTCGACTTTTGGGTGACAGGATAGGTTGCGTGGATGAGATTCAATCAAATTTTCCGATGCCAGGACCATGTTAGCGATACCGGCGCTACTGCCCACTATCTCTTCGTCTTATCTTTAGATGTCTCGATATAAAATATTAAATTATCCCAATCCAAAACATGTTTGTATAGAGGCCACTGTCCACATATCCACTCCAACGTGCGGGTGAACACTTACGTAGTTCAGTCGTCGATTGGTGCCCAGGCTCCGAGCCCTTGTTAATTATCCTCGGGGGAATCTTATCGCATTAATCAACTATAGCAGCTCCTCAAGTCACTATATAGCGTTTCAGTGCTTCGGAAAAAATGCTTGATTATTGGCCTTACTTTATAGTCCAAAATGTTAATAGGTCCTTATTCAGGTGTTCCATGGCTAGTCCGAAAAATGATATCTGGAAAGCTGCGCAAGGGCCAGTTCCTCATGAAGCAGAATCCTGATGGAGGATACATGTGAGTGTAAATATCGAGTCTAAAAAATATAATCAGTATAAATATTATAGAAGAGGGAGGGTAGAGGGGGGAGGACTTATTTTCTCACAAAAATGGAAAATGTAGTTGCAAAAATGGAGTTGCATTCACACTTTGCTAAATTCAAAGCAAGCGTTCCCATGAATCTTCAAGAGCACATATCACTTGTTAGGAAAAATTTCACAGTAGCTCCCTACACCGACTATCGGAAACATTTTCTAGGGGTACACGGTACACTGTTCAAGCTCAACGAGGCTACGGTAGATCGCGGACCATTACGACATCATCTGAAGTGTTGGTCCGGAGCGGACTTGCTTTCTCAGAGCTACTAACTCCATAAAGCATCCACTAGTAAGCGACTAAAGAATTGTCCAGTACCTCTAGCTCCTGGTACAATTACTGTGAGTCTCCTTGAGCTCGACGGCGTGGATGACATGATGTTCTGAAGACGGTGAGGGCAGTGAGGGAGGGTTTGTTTTTACATATGGAGGGGCATTTTAGGAGCTGTAAGACTTCGTCCATACCTTGACTTGCGAAGAAATTGTCATTTTTCTGCCCCCACTCCCCCTCTGCACATATTGCATAGTTTTTGAAATGTCCGTACGTTACCTGGGCATGTGATTTTACCGTACTACCGATACCGATGGCTTTAATGAGTCAAACTGATTGGATACTTAGCATCCTTCAACAGGTGCCGCCCGCTGCAAATTCGATGCAGATAAAATGGAATCCACGATAAGGTTGGAGGTCGAAAAGGTGTAATATATCAAATGAAAGGCTGGCGCATGCACCGCTCTAGCCGGTGCCCGCCCACCCTCTCACCGTCTGACTCTAGCCGTTTAGCAGAGAGAGCGTTAGCGTTGAAGAGGGCAGCACCGATGAGAGTCGCATCAAATGCGGAAATCAACGGCAAAGAAGGGGTCCATTTTTCGGGTTCTGGGCCATTTCTCATGGTTTTTCCATCCCTGCACCACTGGCCACCTTTACCTTATTCTTTAATGAGCTGCCTTTTGCCTTTTTGAATCATCAGCTGCTTCTTCTCTTCATCTAACCACACGGTTGAACTTTCTTCTAGTTCCTGAAGTAATTGGTATGAACTCCGTAGGGGTTGGTCCCAGGAGATAGCTTAGAAGAGAACACCATCACAAGTCTGTCTGTGTTTCAAACATCATTGACCGCCAAGAGAAGAGTGTTTGATTCCAATAAAATCATAGTCAACGTCAACACAAAGGACAAACGATTGCTCAGCCGATCATTTTCGTTCTGCACGTCCCTGTACTTTGAGCTGCTCTCCGTATCATTCCTGAATTAGTGCGGAACAAAAATACTATTTGCTGTGAGCAACGAGAAAAGGGCAGCTGACAACCCAACAAAGTGCTTGCATGCTTCCCGACCCCACTCACTTTTCCATTTCTTCCGGGTTTAGTGCAGTGCACTTGCTGCTTCGAAAACGTTTTAAACAAGACTGACGGAAGATTATAACTTCATAGCCACTGGCAAAGTTCTAGTTTGCAATAGAACAATTTTTGTTCAGACTTTTATTGCAAAGGCGTCTGTGGGATGCGCTTTGTATCAGTGATCCATACCAGTTATTACGTATTTAATACTAACATCAAAAATCAAGCTCATCTAACTGATAAAACCCTGTCCTAGTAATCGTGTTTTATAGCTATACAACTGCCGATCCCTCAAGGAACTTGCAATACCGTTTCAATCTCGGCGAAACCTTTACGGATACTGGTTACGATGGAAAGCAACACAAGGTAAGCTGCTTGATTTGACGATATTACCTCTTGTTTTTCGCTGCGCAGATGTGTTCTAGAAATTACATCTCGTGACAAGAGGCGATGTGCATTTTTGAACCACTGGCCTCTTTTGGTTTGAGGGTTAGCCCTTATTGCGGAGATCACCGAAGATGTGCAGTCAGGGTGAAGCAACGGTCGAGGAATTCCTCGACCATGGCTCTCTACTGTGCGAGAGTAGTGTCGAGAGTGAATGAATGCGCGGAGAGCACAGACGGCTCGCGGGTGGCGAGAGTGAGCATCCGCGTGGGAGAGCGTGAAAGAAATCCTCGACGAGCCGTTGTCTTTTCCTCAAGCGATTTTCACCCTGCGTGCAGTGCTATCTTTCCATCGCCGCGCGCCGCGGGCACCTCGCGGTAGGTCCGACTTTTTGCCGGGCAAATTTGCTACATGAAAATGCTACAGTTCACATATGCTGCTGAATTTAATTTACTGAAAGTCAAAATTTACTGAAAGCTGTTAAATTAGGTGAACAAGAGTTCTGGTCCGGTAAGAGAATTAGGCAATTCTGTCGGATTACATAATATTTCAGGTGGATGTGACCTCGAAGGAATCCTTCCCGGGGTTTGTTTTTGTCAGAAAACTGCTGTTTTACGCCGCAGTTCGCGTTGCGAAAGTTATCACAAGAATGCTGAGTTGTGGGCAAAACTTTCGCCCCAGCCGGGATTCGTACCCGGATCTCTTGCTTTCCGGGCAATTGTGCTACCAGTTACACCACCGGGGCACCATTTCACCCCAACTCAGCTTCGATGGATGAAGCTACCAGAGCTTGTCTGCATCCACACGGGACATTTGCATTCTTTCTCGACATAAATGCCAGTTGTGGTCATTAGGGGCAATATACAAGGTTTCACGCACGAAGATTCTGTTTCCGAAGAGAAACAAACTCATGAAAACCACACTCTATGGACGATCGAAGGAAAGTCACGCCAGCCAAAGGCTAGGCATGGAAAGAAATGCGCCTTGGGGCAACTACGTACCAGTCGACGCAAAGGAAGAATCCGGACGTTCGATTTTGTAGAGAGAAAAGACAGTTGATAGAATATGTTGCAGTAGAAGTGGTAGATCTTGGAAAGGCTCCCAGGTCGCCATGGCCATTCAAGAAAAGATGTATACCACTAGATGTGCCTTCGAACGCTGATCTCAAATCTACCTTCCAAATCTGCTAAACGATTCTCTGAATGGAGTTATGAAGAAAACAGCGCAACCGAAGTGCTCGAGACCAGGGTCAACCGTCCGTTGGACAAAGTCCAACGCGACGACGAGAGTAATGCCGAGAGTGAACGTACGCACGGAGACACAGACGGCTCGCGGGTGGCGAGAGTGAATGCCGGCGCGGAGAGCGGTCAACATCGGTCCAACGTCGCTCCAATATCGGTCCAACGTAACGGTTGACCCTGCTCGAGACTCACAGTCAAATGTCGTAGGATCGGTCCCTTATCGTTATTACTGTTTTGCATTCTTCAGGAATTCAGTTAATAGGCTATTAAAAGCCGTTTAGCTGTATTTCTGAAGAATGGAAAACAGTAAACACGATAAGGGACCGATCCTACGACGTTTTGACTGTGAGTCCCGACCACTACCGTTGCGCTGTTTTGCTTCATAACTCCATTCAGAGAATCGTTTAGCAGATTTGGAAGGTAGATTTGAGATCAGCGTTCAAAGGCACATCTAGTGGTATACATCTCTTCTTGAATGGCCATGGCGACCTGGGAGCCTTTCCGCTGAAAGGCCAAAAAGAGTTACCAGCTTCCCGTGAACCAAGTAAAAGCGCCCCCGCCGCCAGCATTTGTGACAGATGTCCGGCGGCATTTGAACGTAGCAGTCCTTCCGGTTTTTCGAATTGTTTACCAAAACAAATGCAATTTTTTGTTCTTTTCGTTCTTATCGTGACGATGGGTCTCAAGCCAGTGATTTATGGGTGAGATAGAATCATGATTTTTCCGGAGAGGACTCCTTTGATCATGCACAATCACAAGAAATGCAACGATGCTCCTGAAGCGCTTCCCATGGATTGAGCATGAATGCCAGAATGATAGTTCACTATCGCAGTAGATGATCGCTTGCATCCATGCAATTTTATGAGAAAAAGGGAGACGCATCATGGAAAATCTTTATCTGTTCTGCGCCACGCATTCGATATTATGGATTTGTTGCTGATGTGGTTTATGAATTGCGCACAAACCAAGAGTCGTACCTCCACCAAACCCTGCCAACGGCAACCAAGTCTTCCATCTACAATGGTGCGGTTGCCCTTTCTGACAAAAAAGCATAGAACCTGGCTCGTACAATAGTTGGCTCCCGCACTATATTGAATATGCCAAAGCGCAGTCAAAATCACACTGGGTAGAAAAATGATACCATTTAGGCTTTTGGCAGTGCTCTTCCTCACTGCTGCACTTTTT
Source organism: Ostertagia ostertagi (assembly GCA_036418205.1). Lineage (NCBI taxonomy): Eukaryota > Metazoa > Nematoda > Chromadorea > Rhabditida > Trichostrongylidae > Ostertagia > Ostertagia ostertagi. The sequence goes on along the minus strand of MU868478.1, from coordinate 43,409 downwards.
GGCACCTTCGCTTTCATATTTGACACCCATCAAATCATTGCAATCACTGGCTTCAATCCTTTTCCACGGCACACCCTTCAGTTGAGACGATATGCTAGTGGGATACATTATAATTGTTTAATCCTAAATTTTCCTGTTTAGATAACAATAACAATGGAAGGCGACAAGTTGAAGGAAGTTCACCTCAATCTTGAGCGCGATGTTGGAGAGGACGCCTTCTATTTCTATTTTCAAAACGGAGTTCTAGTCTCGGTGAGTTAAAGTTCCCAGGTTCAATACAAGTAGGACGGGCATACCAATTTTTTGAATACGGTGGGCGCGAAATGTATGCCTTGTAGAGACTGATGCCTAAAATAACTCGCATATTCCAGCTTCCATGCATGTCAAGTGACTAACCTCACCCCCTCCACCCCCATGAATTAGCCGCATTCCCCCTTGCTCGGGGATTTCCTCGATTCTCGTGACACCATAGTACCGGGTATGTATATACATTTCGCACCTATCGTATTCAAAAAATCGGCGGTGCTATCTTAGTTGAAGGGGGCCACGCG
>MU868478.1:0-42003 GCA_036418205.1 Ostertagia ostertagi | reverse complement strand
CCCCACCCCCATGAATTAGCCGCATTCCCCCTTGCTCGGGGATTTCCTCGATTCTCGTGACACCATAGTACCGAGTAGCAGTCACCATGTACATACATTTCGCACCTATCGTATTCAAAAAATCGGCGGTGCTATATTGGTTGGAGGGGTCTTCGTCTGCACCTTCAAGGCTTAGTCCTCGATGGCGCGTATTTGAAACTGCCACGTGATGGCGAAATAGTAACTGCCCCGGGGACTAAGCCTTTGGAGGAGCAGACGAACAGAGCGCCGCGCCGCCGCGTGGCCCCCTCCAACTAAGATAGCACCAAATTGGCACTGGTATTGCACCAGTTCCTATTTTCACTGCGTTTTGAATGGGAGCCACGTTTTCATAGATGCAAGCAAGAGTGTGTGTTCTTGTGCTGATAATGAGTTTACTATTGGTGTGAAGGTATGGTGTGAAATTGATTGCATCATGTGGTCTACTACGGAAGGAACCACGTAAGCACGGCAATGCTTATGTTTTTTGTCAGTCTGATTGATTACGTTCATTCTGCATGCTTTCGCACATCGAGCGATCATACGCGCTCTGTATGACTCACACGGTCTCGAACAATCCGAAAGTCAAACAAAGTTCAGAATCTCCAGGGGCGGGGCACGTTCTATTGCCAAAGGACAAGTATCATGCCTTGTGGACTGTTTGAATACATTAATCAGCATTCATTGCAAATCAAAAGCGATACGGTGACGCTTAAATATTCAGACCTGTTCCAGTAAGGATGAGAGGGGAGCATTGGTGTGCAATAGTACGTAAATCTTAAGAAGGTCCCTATTTTTATGCGAGAATGAAGCTTCGGCGTGCATGCTGTAGGCTGGTGTCAGAGTTCGAGATCTGTCGCGCGATTAGCGCGAATCGCAAAAATCTGAACCTGAAAAGCTTGAACATCTGAAATATTGAATCTAAAACAAGTGGAACACACACATGAACAGAAGTCATGTAACCACACCATCCAGCGGGAATGGAGAGCACCTCGTAGTATTGGTCAGGGCACTTCTGATTTCTATGGTCCGTCGCGCGACGGGTCCGGACTCTGACACCATCGATAACGGATGAGAAATGGTTCATGCTTTCAAGGGATTCCTCCCTTGCGAAAAAGGGGATTACTGTAGATTAACGAACTGTTGCACAACGATGCCCTTCTCCCTTACTGGTAGACTAACATTTTTAGCGGCTAAGAACAACAATTCGATTCGGTACTTGAAATGAGGTATGCACCAGTGCGTTCGCCTTGAGACGTTAAGCTCACAAAGTTTTCCACATCTGCCAAAAAAATTCCCTGAACGGAGTTATCAAGAAGAAATGCGCGGTGGTAGTGGTCCAAACTGACAGGCAGAAAATCGCTGGATCGATTCCTTGCTGAGATTGCTCCTTTGCTCTTCCGAACGAATCGACCTAGAAACGTCTTGACATCAAACTGCATCAAGCATGCCTACTATTTCATATTGAGAAATTTACCGCGCGGAAAGAATCGTCGAGGGTCTGAGATAGTATGCAAAAAGCGCTATGTGAGAAAGAAAACATCTGTTACCCCGCAAACAGCTTCACTAAAGGATGGAGAAACAGCTCCGAGCTCAAACGTCTTCGTGCCATCTGAACTGGAAGTCGTCGCGCAGCAAGGAAGCAGAATCACGGAACGGTCCAAGCGCGGGGTTTAGCTCAATTTCGCATGTAAGTGGAATAAGAAATGCACCATGTACGTCTACTTCGGATTCGTCACGCGCTTGCAACTCGTCCGCGACACAGCCTTCTACCACGCGACGTGCCTTCTGTCGGGTACCCACGATCTTCGTTGATGTGCCTTCATTTCAGATAGCCAAAACTGATGCTATCGATCCCTCTAGTCAAGGTAGTGCATTACCATTTGAACAATCCCTCTTATCGTGCTCAATAGACGATACGCATGCGTGGACGCTCCAATCCTCCAATAATATACAGAGGGCAATAAAAAAAAAAGACACTTTTGTCTCCACATTCAATGAATCAATTCGATGTCTTCTCAATTCAGACCGAATGTCTCAATTCAGTTCTGAAGACCACATTTCATTCATAGAAAATATCATAAGTGGCCACCACGTGAGACTGCAGCAGACAAGGTTGCCCGAAAATGTGCCCCTGTTGAGCTCAATAGCGTTCTCGAAGGATACGGTACCGTTACGGCGGTTCGAGGGGCGGGTTCTTGAGAGGGATTGCATAGTAAAGCTAATTCCTATAGAATAACCTATACTCACGTGAAAATCGATACTAGAAATTTGTAAAGCTTATAGGCTGAGGACAGTTACTGGAGGCCTCTGATCAACGACGTGACAGATGACGTCATATCTTAAGACGGTCGAGGGAGCAGTGAAAGGTATTTCTCACTACTTTATAGAGGGAACATTTAAAATAATATTTGCTAAGGAACATCGTACAAACGACGGCAAGCTTGCTGAAAAGAAAAAGCCAGAAGTCGACGGAGCAAAAATATTCCTTTTTTGCCCCCCCCCCCTGTACATCCGCCAAAGAATTGCAGTCACTAAAAAACCTGTTAGCTGAACGCACGAGTGCACCACTTTTTTTCACTTGCAAAGCTTACACTACCTTTCTAGACTTATGCGGGCTCGCCCAAAGGTACGCCAGCCCATCTTGGCTATTGCCTCGCATAAACCTGATGTTTGAATCAAGTATACCTATTATTACCAAATTATTGGGTAATGCTTATTGTGCTGTTTAGCACGCACATTGTGATTATACTGTTTGATATTAACAAATTGCCAATTTTCAAAGTCGGCAAAAATTCGCTATTTTCAAGAGCTAAATCATAAATAGAGAGTGTGGAAACATGTCATCAGTTCCCCACTTTGGTCGCTTCAGTGCTTCCTACTTCATCATTTATTTCTTTCGTTTAATGTTTAGGTTCTCAAAGCCGCATAGTGAATTCTATGGATACAATACAACTGCATCCCTTGCCTATTCCAATGCTGTTCGCCAATATTATCCTCTATTCCAGCCCTTCAAAATAGTAATGCCTGTCTGCGTTCATTGTTTTCGTATTGGCGCTGTTTTTTGGTCACCGAATTCTCACTCAATCCGTCGCTGTTTGCTCCGTCTGTGGAGTTGTCGTTAGCGATGTCGTAGAGCATCGACGCTGTCCATGCTAGACTACTTTGCATGTAGTAGTAGGCGCATTTACTAGAGTAGTGCTCTTCCTCTCCCCCCCCCCCTTCGCTATGTTGTCAAAAATGATGCAAATGCACTTGCACATGGTTTTTCATAGTGTCCTGGCGGCAACAGATTGCGTAGCATGCCGCCTGGCGCACTCTATTTCACGTTTGCTTCGATACGGTTGTAGAGGTGATGGTGGCTGACCGACCGTGGGGGGTTCCACGACAGACGTGAGATTGTTGAAAGTCCGACGGCGGCAATCATTTTTATAACGTCGCTGATCGTTTCAGGAATGTGAAGCATGCAATAATGGCAAAAAGGCGATCTGGAGAAGGGAATTCGTAAAAAAGACGTAAAAGACAGGCGACAACAGCACATCTGGAGCCGATTTTTCAGCGCTATGAATTCCATTGCTATTTGTCCATTTAAACAGAGGTTTTATGAAATTTTGAATAAAGTTCAAGAACCTTTGAATTATGCGCTGATCCCTTGCAATGCTAATCGCTTCATTTGCAAACGCCAGTGTAACGTATTGCAGTCGCTATTCGCAAAGAGCGATCATATTCAAATTGAGAAGCACTTGCTAAATCGTGTATTCTTTGATGTTTCAGGACTTTTTACAACACATATGTATTCATATATGAACAATGTACACCTGCAACACCTGATTTCATCACATTCGATCGATGAATTGTTGAAATAGGAGATCGATCGGTCGATAATGTTCACTATTGGGATTGAAATCCTATAACTCTCGCATCAAAATATTTGAACTTGGGATTCGCCATGCATGTGTCTTCCATTCAGGGCGGCTCAAATGCGCAATTGGCGCCCACATGTAAGACTTGCGAACCCACTCAGTGCACAAATACCCCCCTTTCAAAAAAGAGAAGAGCGTTGGCTGCAGACCATACACCCCAAGTGACGACGGTCTCCAAATAAATTTGGTTACTAGTGGTTCATACTGATAGCTGATATTTGGTAAATTACAGTTGTCATTTGTGACAAATGATAATCATTTCATTGGCAGAAAACATTTACATTGTGGAGAGGCCGTCGTTGCTTGGGGTGTCTGCACCCAACGCTCTTCTCGTTTTTTGAAAGGGAGGGTAGTTTAAGTCAATGCCAGATCCATTGGTATCAATCAATCAAGTCCATACGAATAGAAAGTCGGATACCCAGCGCGGGGATGAATCCAGGATTTGATACGAGGACCATACGTGTGGTAGGCAGAGCCATCGGCCACTAAACCCGCCACACGACTCTTATTTAGTGTTGCTGCTGGTTTATATGAGGGCAAGCGCTAGTTAGATAGTTTCAGCGTAAGCAAGCCCATTTCGAGTTCGACCTGTTTAATCACCCTTTCACTGACTCATAAACTCATGATGCATGTTCTCTGGTTTGAGGACGGAACCATATCTCACTTGTAAGTTTGTAGAGCTGCCCTGACCAACCCCGTCAAGCTTGCATCCAAACAATGGATAATTCTGAAAGGTAATAGAGTTCACCGATTTCTGGGAAATGAGCCACGGAACCCGTCAATGGTCAAATTCTATTATCAAACCATCTTAACCTCTAAAAATGTCTGAAACATTAAGCAACCCATCAGGATTTCATGAACAACCATAAACTCTCTAAAGTTATTTTGGTGCTTGCAAACAACTTTCGGAAGAGTTTCATCAGGGGCAATGGGGGGAATGATACGCAGCCCTGTAATATGAATGATCTTGGTATGAGATCCAAGGTAGAACTCCATCGGGCCATCAGCGTGCCAGGTTCGGTGGTTCGATGCTGATAAAGATTCTAAGAGAAAGGTAGAAACAATGACTTCTATTCAATCTGTGCTTCAATGTATGATCGAATACGGTTTCAAACACCACCACGACCATGGAAGGGAGGCTAATGCACGAGTATCTCATAACTGTGCGATCAACATCGAGAGTTTCGCCCTTATGAAACGATCCTATTTTTTCTAATAGCACTGTCATGACCTGCGGGGCGGAGACGTAGAGCACCACAGTCTCTGAAGAGGAGAAACTCGCAGTCACTCAGAGAGCCATGGAGAGGGCCGTGTGCGGGGTAACGCTCCGAGACCGCATACCCAATGACACCATCCGCGCTTGTGAAGGACGTCGTCGATGCCATCTATAATTTCAAGCGGAGGTGGGCCGGTCATGGCTAGACTTACCGATGATCGCTGGACGAAGAGAGTGACTGACTGGTACCCAAGGGGAAAAACAAGGCCCAGAGGCAGACCCCCCACCAGATGGGCAGACCCTCTCGTGAAGATGTACGGCCAGTTGTGGCGCAGAAGAGCCCGAAGCAGAGCGACCTGGAAGATGTGCGACCTGCGTTTCTGGCGTGCCCGGGACGAATAGCGGTCGAGAAGCTGAAGCACTGTCTTCTAACCCGGTGGAGACAGCGTCAAGGAGTGCGAGTTTTGCTCCGTAAACATGTAAAAGTTACTGAGGACTTCTGATCAGGATGGGATGACGCTCGGTGTCCTGACAACTTCAGCTTCTGATCCCGGCACACAATGTCTTCACTGTTTCGCAAGAGTCGCTGCTTCACATGGAGCCAAGGCATGAATGTAAGCATAGCAGTGAGGCTATCATTTTTAAGTCAAGTTTGACATTAAGCAAAAAAAAGAAGACAGCTTGATTTTTACGTGTACACGCGCTAGCACAATACTTCGTGCTTCGTAGCCGAAATGAGCCGATTTGACGTGTCTTCATATTTAATATCTTGTATAGAGGTCCCGAGGATAGAAAAACAAACATTTGCGGAATATGTGTTGCGATTTTGAACATCTCCGCTGAGCCCTTGGCCTTTCTTTTCATGAAACCTTTGAATGGGTGAAGGATTACCATAAGGGTAACGTCGCGCTCGCACTTTTCCAAAAATTTTGCGGCCTCTACTACCACCATCAGCCTGAGCAGGCTCGTGACCCCTACCCCCTACCCCGACCACTAGCCCAATTTTTATCCATATCACAGTTCTTTTATAAAGTTTTCGTCAAAATTGCCGAAAGACAAGTCGAAAACGACCTACCATTCCCACTCCAACACCCATTCAATTCTTACACATACAACCCCTCATTCACACTTTCCCGAAATATGACTAACCTTACTCAAAATGCAACCTCCTACCCCTTAACATAATCACACGTGGAACCCTCTTGTTCGAATAGCGCGAGCGGGCGGATGGCCGTTGTTACTACTTCGATGTTACCTTCTATCATCAGCGTAATTCAACAAATCCATGCATATACTAACCAAGATGAAGCATACGCTTAATGGACCCCTCAATATGTTCTCTCACGAAATATATCGGGACCAGCAGTATGCATTTTTGGGCTTGGATATTGTTCTCAAAATTCACTTCATGTAGGAAGGGAAAGGTAAAAGGTTTGTGATCATTCACCCTGGCATGGGTTACTCTATACTACACCAGAAGCAAATTTTCTCGTGTGGTTCGCTCGATCGGAAAATCACTGATCACCAGTTAGATTATGAAATTTTCCCGTATTCTCAGTGGTTTAGAAAAGCGAGGGTTCTGCGCTCAGCTTTCGGGTGTGGGCTCAGCATGACGAGTAAAAAAATTACAGTAACATACTAGCATGTTTTCGCGGGAATGATGACAGTAGGCGTAAGAGGAGCCTTAACATAGACGTGACGGGAAAGTGACCTAAGGCACGCCCAAAGCAGCGCTGGCCTGATACACTGCATGTGGTCTTGAAGATAGCTGGTATCCATCCCTATCAGGCCTTCAATCGGGAAAAGTGGCGCCAATATACCAAAGCGAACCCTGCCCCGAACCGGGACAAACGCCAAAGAACAAGAAAATGATACTGACAAGTTCATTGTGATCTGAATGGATCATCCAGTGTTCAGGCTGTCAACCTGAGACTCGCTTGCAGCATCATTCCTTGACTTGCGGGAAGTACTGGATCCAAAGCAGTCAGAGGTGCTGAAACGAGCCTACACTCAGAACCACTCCGCTATCCCGGCCTACCCTGCTGTTGGGAAGTAAGCCTAATATTTGACGAAGGTTTCGATGGGTTGGGGAGGATTGCTCGTGATCGCAGCTACGAGATGCAGATTTTTGGATAGACTTTAATCGGTCCTATGCTACGTATTCTGATGTCTTTTCAAAAAATGAAAAAAAGGCAAAAGGGGGTCTTTGGTTGGAGGAAAGCAGCTAAAGGTGAGCATAAATAAAGGAGCAAGCAGTGATTGCATTAGCAGACAAGGACAACTTACAACCATTGTAAATCGATCGCTGTGCAGATGGTCATCCTAAAATATAGCACCACCTTATGTATGTATTGAACTGCGAGACTGTTACTTTGAAAATCGTTGGACCTGAAGAGCTAAACCTGCTAATCAAACCAATGATTTTCCACCCAATTCGAATGCATAGCTTACCCCAAGGCGTAAGCTGTGCCAAGCACTTTTCATTATCTCTCATTCATTCTTTTCATTTTCGTTACTTTCCACTATTTTTCCTTATTCGAATGATTTATGAAATCTTGATAGTACGATTCATAGCACTGATCTGTAAAAATGACTTGTGTGATGCGCACTACTAGTAACGTTTTCTTCGATTCTCTCGACAAAATAGTCATTGCAGAATTTCGTAATTGGTAATTTCTGCTCATACGCGAACGTTTCTTTGCATGTTCCCGTTTCAGTTGTTCTGCTTGTAAGTACAATTTGCACAAAGCCCACACAATTCTGACTGGTATGACTGCTTTTTAGTTCTTTGCTCTAGTTCTTCGCTGTTCTCACTACAGTACAAATTCTCTGTTTATTCAGTCCTATCCACGTTTTTATTGGTCAATCAATAAATCATTCCAGTATATCGTACGCATTTCTCAAACTCGAACAGTTCCAAGCAAACGCTGTACCCACACGTCGGACACAATCAGGACGACACAGCTGTTCCAAGTGCTCTTTCGCCTTCGCCGCCTCCTCCTCCACCTCCTCCTACTCAACATCCTTCCGCATGACGCGGCGAGGGAATCCCAACCTGGCATCATACTTTGAAGATAGCAAAGCTGTCAGTGAGGGCGCCGAAAGGTTTGCGATAGCAGAATGAGCACAAAAAACGAGATCGGCCGCCATTGCGAATTTGAGCCGAAAGTGTCCACATATGGCAAAAGCGTACGTATACAGAAAAATCGAATTTTGACATCAATAGCGTCAGGAATGTTTCGCCATCGTCAGCATCAACGGTGACTCGATGCACTTTGGTCCTTCTCATTTCTCTCTCCACTCTCCCCTCCATCTCCCATTCATTCTGAGGACAACGATTGAAAGTGCAAAGTTGCGTGGCGGTTGTGATGGCGGTGGTAGCAGCGGCGGCACTGGTCTGAGGTGCACTTTCATTCCGCAGAAACCAAAAAATGCGACTGCTCTCATCGACGAACGAAGTCTTCCATGTGCGAGGCGGCCATCACAGCCAGATGATGTTGAATTCTAACTGCCTGTCATTCCATGAGGCCAGCTGACGTGCCAGCAAAAGGAGGGGGCAATGTGACTCTAGCAGGGAACGTTCCATGATTACGGTACTATTGGAACACTTGGACAAGTGACACAGCAGCGATAACTAAATCACTTGATGACGACGAAAGGCGGAAGATGTGACGGCGTTTTGAGCTGATGTGCGTGCGCGATCACGGGTCATGTGTACGGACGTCGTTCGATCAGAGACAGCGAGAGAGGGGGGAAGGGCTGTAACGTGTCAACGACGAGTTCGCGCTTATTTAGTTCAATCACGCTCGTCGAAAGCTATGAGACGAGCGAACGAGCGGCTGACGTGCGTCCAGAAAAGTGCAAATGGGCAAAGAGCGCGCGCACAAGCGAACAAAGACCACGCAGTGTTGCCCCACTGGACCCTCCAGCTCTCTCACTCTCTCCAACCATTCAGCCCTCGTCCACCAACACCAGCTATCATCCATCGTCAACAGCACCTATTCAGCTCACATTATCTTCAACTTAACAGTGTTGTATTGATATTACCAGTGATTTGTCGTAAGTTCAGATCTTATCACTTTCCGTGTTTCAGCCGCCATGCTTGTCTCACGATGTCGCACTCATGCGCTCACTCTGTATCCCCGCAGTGAACGGAATTCCCTTGCCAAAACCTGTGGACGCTGTACTTGGAAAGTGATTTTTCTAGCCTTGACTATGTTCCTCAAGGGCAGGACATCTGGGTGGGCGCTAGGGGAGGAACTGCGGCTCTTCGCCGCATACTTGGAATGCTACGGCTAATCAGCGTCTTCATGAAACGCGTTCCTTGGTCGTTAACGTCGTTGTCGCCAAAAAGCGAAACTGTTGAATAATGTGAATTTATTGAGAGGAGTCGTGAACAGGCAACGACGAGACAACGAGAGAACGCCAGCACGATCGCATTGCTGAAGCAGCTGAACGTCGTCGTCGAGACGGTGAGAGAGTAAACCTGGGTGAAGGAGGTATGAGACTGAGCGAGGAACTGATCTCTGTTAGACGCACATTCTACGGTCTTCCGCAAAACAAGTAGTGTTTTCGCTCGTGCTGCTGCTGCTGATGCTGATGCTGCTACTGCTGAGCGACGACGCCGTGGGACTTCCCATGTGCTCACTGCCGATACTACTACATATTTTGCAGAGGCCACACGCTAATGCATCGCATGCACCACACAGACACATCATGAACACTTAAAAATAGGCGCACATCTGGGAGAATACTGATCGCATGGGCAACAATACTATTTGACGGGTTGATGTCCAGGACATGCGCACTTTAGTGTCGTCCTCAGCGGTAGGCGCGTTATGGGGGACAGCGATTACGTGTGGAACGATTTGAAGCGGCCATGAACAGATCGCCTCCGAAGTCAAGGACACTTGCGTTTGGCCGTTGATAAAGTTCAGCTCGGCTGGAAATCGAATTTTGAGACTCGATTCAAAATTACTTTGCTCTCGCCTTTTCTAGCGCCCATTGGACTTGGGACCATCCCTTTTGTAATCCTTGCTCCATTTATTCGTAATTTTGACTAGAAACAAAAATCAATTTCAAAAATGTCCCCTGCACGTTGGCTACCTAAACGAATTCTGATGCTTTTACGATTTTGGAGCGAAGACAAACCTGTGGCGCATTCTCAAAGAATTCTTTATTGCCACCGAGGGAGAACCCTTTTCCCCATCGATTAACTCCGCTTAGTAGGGAAAAATTCGCCAATTTTCGATCAATTACGTTGGTTCATGGCCCCGTCTGGCTTCATTGTCTGGTCAATTTAACAGTTACATTCATAACTTAAAGCTTATTGTATAGGGTCGACTATGTGGTTTTTGTCATGACGATTTTTGATGTGCTCAATTCATATCCAATTTTGAAAGTGCTCACTTCCGCGTTGTGTAGGAAGCCGAACATCAGCGCTTAAGTGAGGCTGTCTACTAGTACGATTCCTGGAGCAGTATAGTGCATTTTCTGAAAGGTGGGCGGGGGGTAGGCTGTTGTGGCCGATGAATGTGCAGTATAAGACGCGGAACTACTACTATGAAGCCCGTGAATGTCGAAACGGATTCGAGTCAAGGAGTAAGTGCGGTGTCAGAACTGAATCAGTCAAGGCGGTATTGTCGCCCTAACGCGCCCCCCGTAACGAATCGTACGTAAACGGGAAATCGCCTGATTCAACTGTATTCGCCGACGTAACGCCCGAGTATTGCGTGTTACATGGGTGCTGCTGGGTGTCTCAGTTACACCATCACGCTTTACGAACATTACCGGCCATCGCCACCATTGATAGTAGGTACTGTCAGTTTTTGCTGGTTCGTTAACTTCAGCCCAATGCTATGGAAGCATTTGAATTGCTTCTTCCCATACCTTTATGTACTTTAAGAACATCGGTCATAAAAGCAGCAGTGTTAAGTTCCCTACGGCCGGTTTCCAGGCAAAATGTTAGTTCAGCTGTTGCCCTCTCGTGGTTGCCCTTTATCGGGCGACTTTGAAGCTTCCGGTGTTCGACAAGAAACCCTTCCTGAGGTTTGCTGCACTCCTTGGGACCTTTTGGTTCATTCCTGGCAAGGAAAAACTTTTCGAACTTCTAGACAACGTCAGATCCCCTAGGGGCTACGATATACAAGCACATCTGAAAACATTCTATTTTATTTTGTTTTTCTTCAAATTGCTTAAGTAGTAAGAAGTATGTCTGTTGACAAACAAGGTATTTATGTAATCGCTCTGTGAATGCATCGTGTTTATGTCATTTTTTTCTGAATGTAAAATATTTTATTTAATCCTGAATTTTATCGTAGGTATAGCATGCATTAGGCAAGTAACACCTAAGATATCTTAAGAATTCATCTGAGCGTTACGTAACGCGCAAAAAATGTTCGTGAGACCGATTTAGTGCCTCGTTGTTTACCGTGAGGATGCCAACACACATACACACGTGCTGTGATGGCAATTCAAAGTCGAATGAACAGGGAAGTGAACAAAGTTCGCTGGCCGAACGATGAAGAGGAACAGGACGAAAAAAGAATACTCGGCTGTTTTCAAATGTCCGTCAACATTTCAAGGTGTTTGGGTTGGAGTAAGGGGGAGTGTTTTTGTTTGGCGTAAATCGCCATCATTTCTACGCTATCTCCTTTCCCTTGGAATTTTTCCTTTCCTCAGGAGTTTTTCACTAAAAAGGGGGTCCCTTCATAGCCCAGAAATTTCAGAACTTTTATGAAATTTATTCTTATTTCCAATTTATTTCAATAAATATACTCAATCCGAACTTCAAAGCACGAATATTTATAGAGGTTAAACTAATCGCCCAATAAACCAGTGTGCAGTCATTTTGCAAAGGTGCGCCCTTTTCGGATGGATACGGTATCGGCTACAGTAAACTTTCCAAACATTTCTGCAAGGTCTGGCAAGCTGCTGCTTGAGAAACTACTCTCTTTCTTCCTTCGCATTTAGTAGCACTGAGTTTTTAGGTAGCTTTAATTGTTCTGCATGCCATAGAGAGATGGTTCCTTAACATATTCATGATGCAGTTGTATACTAGTAATCTTCGCTATACTAGTAACTGCTGCCCGCCATCGTATACATGTCTAGGCGCTAGTCTCTGTGCAGCAATGGAGAGCGAGAGCATGCCATCAACAACGCGAACGCGGGCGCCTATATTTTCGCTATGGTTGCTTTTCTCAGTGACGACGACGACGACGAGGACGACGACGACGGGCGACGACCACATGTTTTTGCTCTAGCTGGCTGCTTGATCACTGGACGATCGTTGCACAGCGGCAGCCCTCGTGCTCCGCTAGTTACTAGTTATACGACTATTACTAGTAACACGTTTTTACGTCATCCATTTTTGCTTAAATTTTACTGTATTCAGGAGGTAGGACTGGCACCTATTATGACCTAGACACCTATAAAAGTTGCTAAATTCCTTGCAAAACAAATGAAACAATGGATTACCCAATTGTACTTACGAAAGTTTTCTGTTTATAAATAGCATATAGTGGTAGCATTTGTAAGTAGTAATATGTATTTACTAGATACTAGCTGATGAGTCAACCTTTAGACGGCTTTAACCACCTACATAAAGTGTATTATTATCACAAGCGCAGGGGAGATAAATCGTCCCTTTAGCTAAGCTACTAATCCTTGCTAAGCTACCATTCTTCTGCTTAGCAGCTTTACTCAATACTTAACACTAATGCATCTCTCTACTGTGGAATGACGCAAAAACCGTTGCCGTTGAAAAAGGAAATATTGAAGGAACAGTGTAAGCCATCCAGCTAAATTTTTGGGATGTAGTGTTTAGTTTATTTGGTAGTGCGAAGCAGTACTGCACATTATTAACAGCAAAAATAGTAGGCCACAAAATAAAATAATCAATAATTTTGATATGAATAGCAACCAAACAATTGGGGGATTTTACTATAAAGTATTAAGTTGTTGTACTATTTTGGTAGGGTACTATGTTCTGCATCCTATCGTATCATATAGGAAGAAAAATTAAATTTTTGCATCCTTATTATTAAGAGAAAGAATCATTAAATATGCTCCAATGACTTACTACATCGAGCACCATTACTAATATAATTACCTACCTTCGTAATATGTTGCACTAAGAGTGTAGAGATGTGATGCAGAGAAGTGGTGCAGGGGCAAGTGATCTCACCTACAACGTGCGCAGCTGGGGACCTGATCTCGGATCGAATCTCGCCCAAGCCATCTGAACTGCCCATCCATCCGGGATCGACTAATTGGTAGCAGACCCGTGCTAATTCGCGATATTTGGGGAAGGTAGAGTGCGTGGCGCACACCAAAGGAGGTCGGCCAACGATGGTGATAGCGATGGCTCATTTTTTGAAAGTTTCATTCTGATAACATGGCTTTAATTTGCCTAGACACCTTTAGAAACTGCTAGAACCTAAACTGAACAAATTCACAGGGAGATGCTTAGGATTGCAGGCTTCATGGGTCAAAAATGGTATTTTCTTCAGTAATTGTCCGGGAACAAAATGTAAGTGTTCGTAATTCTAGAACTGGCCGCCTTCGCCGAAATGCTAATCACTCATCATTGCACTTTGAGTGCATTATTGGTTTCTCGTGTGGGGGTTCGGCCGAACACGCACAGAGAGAGAGACTGCGCCCCGTCAACGATCTCGCCGCTCGCTCGTTATGCCCTTTAAAGAACGAGCACATCGCTGTTAAAGCAGTAAAGTTCAAGTTCAGTTCTGACGCATGTAACATTCGGTCATCAATTCCCCCCACTGCTCTCAGCTACACTCCCATTACACCCCTATCCTCACTATGCTACCACTCCTTCCCGGAAGCTACCATAGAACCACGCATTCCTTGTTTTCATATAGTTTTGTCTTCTATTGTGGATAATTCTCTATGAAAGTCATTCCTCCATTTTCGTCTTCAGCTCAGAGTGGAATTCTTCCGTAGAGCGAAGCCAGAGGTGTGATGTGGAGGGGACATCCGCATGAAGCTCGTGCTCCACTTTGTATGCGGCCAGGTGACGACGAACGGAGTACGTGAGGTTTCTGAGGGTGGTCTTCGATTTTTCCTGCTAAAAGAGGTGAACATGACTTTTGGCACGTGATCACGACGAACGAGCAACACGAATATGTGAAGGTTTTGATTTGCCGCGCCCCGATGTTCAGCAAAAACACACCCGCCCACTTCTCTCTTCCTATCGCAGCGAAGACGACGTCGTTGTCGGCGCCATTCTTCCAGGGCTAACCTTTGATCAGCATGTCTAGCCAGCGGATTTCCCAGACAGAATCCATAGTCGCTGATCATACTTTGCGAAGGGAACACCTCTGTCTACAAAGGTGCAGATCGGAAAGACCTGTGCCGTCTCGAGCTCTCGGTTTCTCTGTAAAATGTCTGCTGAGCTGAATGGCATTCGAGAACTCGACGAATCCACCCACACTCCGGTATTTCTGCACTTTCGCCGTAGAAACCGCGTGAGTGCGCCGATTTTTTGCTCGGGAGCGGCACACACACACATATACATCTGGTGTACATCGCCCACTCACATTTGCGTTTGACTCCCGAAAAATACCTGCAACACAGTGACAGCGCATTTCTCTCCGTTGACATCGCATTCAGCCGGCCCGGCGTTACGCTCACCTTGGCATAAGCCACACTAAGAACGTTCATTGTTCGACCAAGTCGTTTTTTTGTTAAAAGATAATAAATGGCACGTCGACGTTCCCATGGATGAAAAAAGGCGCTATGAACACTGCGCAAGGCAACTTTTCTGTTCCGTTTCTGGTTACGATTCAATCTGTGGTTCGACGACGACGACGGCGACAATTCCTTTTGCCTTCATCCTATTCCCAGGTTCCGATTGTATGTATGTTATTGAACCCGCCAACGAGACGAGTTCTCCTCCAGCGAAAACAGTAAGATTGCTACGAGCAAAAAACCCTACAAGGGTAAGATACTTTACCAATTTTCATGTATTTTAATACCTGCTGTGTGATTTGCATATTTTCGAGAAACCGGAATCTGTTATTCGCTAGATGATCATTGATCGCATAGGGTGCACGATGATGGAATCAGATATTCCTTACCCCCGATAGTCGTTCGGACACCTCCCCCAAGAGCTGATCAACGAACGCTACTGGCCGCGACCACGCCCATCGCTCCGATCGGTGCCATTGAAATATTGTATTTAGCACTACAACGACCATACCATATCAGTGTCGTGGGTCCGGGCAGAAGCATACCTCTTAATAGCCCTTCACTGTCTCTTGGCCCGTATTAGCCCAGCGCCCTCCTCCTTCTCCTTATGATGTGTCTGACGCTCTTTGGTCGCTGGCCACGAAGTGCTCTCTCGGAATTTCTGGTCGCGCTGCAATCCGTGGGGTCTTCGAACTTTGCTTTCATATCTGTCACATTGCGTGACAGAGATAGACTGCGAAAGAACGAGATACGTCAAGAGAGAGAGGAAGAGAGTCAGAGAGAAAGAGTAAGGTGTTGATTCGAAAACATCCTCATTCCATTCATTTCGTATTTCATTACCGAATCGTCTTGCAGTCTTTGTCCCTCCTCAAATATTTTACTCGTACTCATAAGTACCCGTATATCCGTTTATATGTGTTTATGTTTATTTACTTCATCTTGTTGATCAGCTGTTCGTGTATCTGTGCACCCATGCCTGCATTTGTGATACGGTGACAGTCGGTGATTTGCTCCTCATCAGCCGTACTTATTTGTGATTGGTTTCTGTTCCTAATCTGCCTATTCGTTCCCGAGCGTCCAAGGGCGCATTGGTTCCAAAGATTTCGTGACCGAATCACTCTTTGCTGAAGTTTCGCAGGCGCAATGTGGCTCGGAAACATCGCGTCAAAATCATGGAAAAGCTCAGTTCAGGACTAAGCCTTTGGAGAGGGGAGAGACTCCGGTGTGCGCAAACGATTTTCGTATTCTCCGGAGTTTGTCCCTGCTGTCTGGGCTTAGTTCCAGATTCCCTTCTACAGAGTGAACCCCGAGCCACATTGCACCGTTTCGCAACCTAGTACTTGGTCCGGCACGTGCCAATGCAAAACCATCTTTGCTCCCGTTATGGTAGCGGCTCCTGAATTTCTCTTGTACACACCCTCGTTGCCCTTTTGAGCAGAACGTAAAAGTTAACGTCATTTCCGTTAGCTTTTTTTTCGCATCACTTTGTGCATTCAACCATCATCCTTTAGCGCCATGAGAAACGGTAGCCTTAACGCGCAGACGCAGGTATCAGCAGCGCACCCAGTTTGACCTTCACGCTATTGCCCTGTGCGCGTTTTTCGATTTCCGCCCTCTTAGCAGAAGCCCGAGTCGCAAAGTACAGCCTCAATGAAAGCCTCAAGCCGTCTAGCCGTATTTCATAACATGTTGACAGTACACTCGATCGCTTGGCCATCAATGAACTTTCGTCGCATGCAGCCCGTTGTCACGATGGCGATGGCGGAAGCGATCTCGTGGGCTTCATCACAGAGTTATTCTCAAATATGTGAACAGTGGGCAGACGTGATTCGGTCACTACTTTTCGATAGCAATCGCGGCCACTCTCGTTCGGTGGTCGAATTCCGTTCGGCGATTGATCATTGGTTTGGTGGAATCCTACTAAATCACAACTCCTTTCTGGTACCACTCATCCTACTCTACAATGACATTTATTTCGATCTCTGAATAACATAATCGTACCGCGTAAGCATATTTCACTTGTCACTATGTGTGGACGCTCATTGATATTGCCGAATGGATCTTTGGACGGAGTGCGTCCGCATGCGGCGTTAAGTCGTCACCGAATGCGACGACACGACGTCGCGTGTGCGGCGCCCGCCCGCCGCCCGATCGCTGTCGTGGTCTTTGATCAGTGTTTATCGCACAGGAATGACGGACGCCGGAGCTTCGACCGCGGCGTTTGCGTTTGCCGCACTGATGGGCTGCGGATCACCGAATCAGCCTACGTTTTCCATGGAATCATTGCTGAAGCCGGAAATTTCCGACTTTTCACCTAAAGCTACTGGAAACACAGAAGAGTCGACAATATGGTGAGTTGTTTTGCACGACCTACTATTGTTGTGCATTTGTGCGTCGTATGTGTGTATTCGCATGAATGTGGTCTTTCGCCCCATTTCTTTACGCTGCACGATCTCTTTTATTATATTTCACGCTGAAAATATGTACAGAATCCAGGCTAAAGATTCCTCTTGTTGTGGCAGTAGAGTGTTTTTCGACTCCTATCCCAGCTAATTTTTCGCTATATATGGAATTACGGTCTGCAGAGTGTCTAGTCTTAGCGCGCCTTCGCTTTTGTTTACGATATCGGGTGAAAGCCATGTGCATGGCGCGACCCCTAACAATAGGCAAAGTGAAGTCTTCATCATTATACGTTTACTTTGCAACTAGACGTCGTGCACATGGAATACTAGCCTCATTTGAAGGGAGTATGTCGTGTTTTTGCTCTCGACTCTCGCTTTCACTCTCATCGTACTGGCTGTTGACTAGCTAGTTGGTTGTGTTTACTCAACTGGCCTCGATTGTTAGTTCCTTGCCGTCGCCAACGATCCTTGTTATTCGCGCTTTCTCTCTATTTTTCGCATCTCGTCGTCGGGTGCTTCTTTTTGGCAGACGGAAACGCACAAACAAATGATGTTTTTGTGACACGCTGCCAGCTATTGCCTGGCTGAGAATCAAAGCCAACGGGGGAACGATGACGGCGTCAGCCACGCGACCTTGGACAACCGAAGATGCGGTAATACTGCACGAGTATACAGCAGAATGCCACCGTTGTTTGAGGAAAACCGCTGGTGAATACATCACTGAATGGCCCTGATGTGTCCAAACACACGCAGCAGCCCTTCAAAGAACGTTCACCTGCTAGCAACGTAAACCTAGTCATGTCATGGATTCAGGAGGATCACCTTTGTCACATGGTGTTACCAGTGCGTCAGCACTTCATTTGACCCCGTCTGAAGTTCAACGACCGACGATTACTGTGACTCTCGTGCAGTCGTAGAGCTGCTCGGGCAACTAGCGCGCTGGAATTATGTGAACGGTGCAAACATCTGCCAGAAAAACATACATCAAATTTGTTTTTTGTTTATGTACACGAGAGGGGATGTGCACGTTTGTGAGCAATGTACGTGAATAGATGATGGGTGTAATAGATCGGTGACCTCAGGTGAACGATAAGATCTACGCTCGACCGCACTGTCTACCGACGTCTTTGCTGATGGAGACAGTCTTTTCAAGGATAACCTCCGCTAGTGTTCTGTCCGTAACGCTGCAAGATAAAATGTTGTGTTGTATTGTGGGAATTCGTGATATGAAGTTCGACAAGACGATCGTAGGTCGCCGAACAGCTGCCGACGTTGTCAAAATCGGGACAGCGGCTGTTGTTGGTAGCGCGAGCATGACCTTTGACGTTGTACTTCGTTCTTCTGTCCAACGTGTTCAATGTGAGACAGTGACTAATGACAGTGAAAAACATTCGTTAGTTTCAACACATTCCTTGATCTAAGGGTTATTTTAGCTCGGTCTGTTGTGACGAGGCCAGCGGTCGACATTATGGTGTTGTTGCCTGCTTCGGATGCAAAGGTTTCTTCCGACGCACTGTAAGTGATCGTTTTTCGACCATGCATGTCAGATCACCTGAAAAGTTGACCTTTTTCAGGTTCGCGCTGGAAAGAACTACATTTGCCGATATGATCAGAAGTGCCGAATCGATAAAGGTGAGTAATAACTGGTAATATTAGTCATTGCTCTCCGCATCCACTTTGTCTCCACCAAGTTCATTTTTCCGCGAGTCTTTGCTGCGCTAGTCATCATTCGGGAACTGACGTTAGCCTATATCTGATGTGATGCTGAAATTAGTCACTGAGAGTCAGCAGACTGCTGCCCGCTGTTTTGGGTGGTCTGGTCTCTGGAAGGGAGCAGCAGCAACAACAGCGAGACTGAACGACAGCCCCAAATCTTTCGCTGGTGCTCGTACACGCCAGTGGGCGTAGTGATCTTTGCTTGCTGGCGACTTGTGCTCGTATTCTTCGATCGCAGCCAGCGCTTATCAATTCTCGCAACATTGAACGGCTGATCACTGCTCCTTTACCAACAGTAACACAACCGACCGTAGTACTGTTTATAAAACTCACAAGGAGATCCGCCTACACGGGTTTACTGGAGAAGATCCGCTTAACCACATACTTAGCGTATTTTCAAAAGCCTGCAAAATGGTTCACGAAGAATTTCTATTTTAGCTTCTCCCGTAGCTTTGCATTTTCGCATAAATCACATGGAAACAGGGAGAAATGAACCAAATCCGGCAACGCCTTCATCTCCACCCACGCAGTTCTCTCAGCCTGCAAGTGCTCGCCCATGTGGGGAAACAGTGGGGGGAAACCACTGAGTCATTCAGAGTGGTGGCCATCAAGCAACCAACCACTCACACACACGCACAGCAAAAGCACCATATGGAATTTATGATGCTCATTTCAGCTGGACGAAACGTTTGCCGTTCGTGCCGATTTCAAAAATGTCTCGACGTGGGAATGGAGCCAGATGGTAAGCATCAGATGTACTGGGCTTTTTTCCGGAAGAATCCCTTAGTACTCCCTCTAGTTCATGCAACTTATTCCTATACCTAGAATATCCTACCCCTTTTTCGCTAATGGGCCTTTTTACGGTTCAGGTGGCTTAAAATTTTGGCTCAGTCCTGTCACACGATCTCCTGATTAGACCAGTAGCCACTACAGCAGTACATTCGGCTGTTTATACAGATACGGTAGCACCATGTGACCTTTGATTCAGAACTGGGGCGAAATTCGTGCACTGAGAACCGTTCGTCTAATTAATAACAATAATTTTCAGCTATCAGACCCGATCGTGACAAAACAGGTCGACAGAAGAATCCGAGACGAAATGGCACTCATCTGATCAATGGCCTCGACCCGGCCGTCGTGAAAAAACTCTCGGGCGCATCGATGTTCGGCGACTTACCGTGTGTGAATAAGAGGGTGAGATACCGGAAGTATTCACCCTTGCCCTTTCAGATATTATGACGTAAATAGGGAAGTACAGATAGACTTTGTAGGATATAATCTGATTTTAGGACGATTCCGACGATAATCCTACGTCGCCATCATCTCGTGCCGAATCAGCACCTGCTGTTGATGTCCGACCGAGTCCATGTGACGAGATCCTAACGACACTACGTGAAATCGAGCAGATCTGCTTACAACTGCGTGATGTGGCACCAGTGTCACCAATGGCCCGGCCTACCCTTCTGGATTGTGTCCATCGACCGTCCCTGATCACTCCCAGATCTCAGGTAGGCAGTCGAGCACATTCCATCATCCTTTTGCATCGACATGTGGTTGGTAGAGTGATCTGTGAGCGCGTACTGCGTAAATACTCACATGACATCATCTGCAGACAGGACTGAGGGGGAGGGAGTTCGAAAAACAAGTTACTGCTGCTAATGCGAGTCTGGAGCTCAAGTTACCGTGTGGCTAATTGAAAACATTAAGCAACACAAAGAGCTTGCTGCTTACCGCTTTGCACTTATCGCGTTGGACTGGGAACTGCTCGGATAACACGCGTTGCTTGAGCAGTTCTTGATTAGTTGCAAAGAAAAAATCAAAAGGGAGGCATGATTCACATAGACGGAAATTCAGCCCTATGCTACCATTTTTTCAGTAGCCGAGCCATTTATCCTCTTTTCAGATGGTATTCGAGGCCCTTCATGGTCCAGCGAGTTTGACGTCAATCGCAGAAAACGTCCGAAGGATGACTGTGTTGGTGTTCGACTACGCGAACACGTTGAAACCAATTGCCGACATACAACCTGAAGAAAAGGTATCGTCGGGGGCTCGTTTTTGTGACTTCTTCGTGTTTTTTCCCCATCAGAGCAATTCTGGCCTGTTCAGTCTCTGTTCAAACATAAAGTGTATTCTGTTGTTTGGATAACGACCAGACGTACGCCGACAAAGTAAGGTCCGACGCGAGCGGAGGAGGCGGTTGTGGGGGATGTTTGAAATGACGAAATTTCACACACGCACACCCATATTTTCAGGAGTTTTCAAATGAGATGACTCAAATGAGACTCATAACAGTAGGGGATTGGCTGAGCCCGATTACCTAAGATGCTGAAAAGCAAAACCACAATATAATTGGCATTGATCGATCCTTTTGGGATACGCCACGCATTCCACTTCCATTCAGGATCGTAGTGACGTTTCGAAGGCGATTTGACTTAGATACCAGAGCAATATCTTTACACTCCCTTCAATGTTTGATACCAAATAACGGACCACTATGTGATGCTTGGCTTGCTTGGCGTGGGTGGCGCACAAGCCAGGATATGATCTCCGAACCGTGCGCTGCTTGCCACTTTACCACTTCCGTCCTTAGCTAAGGCTCAGTTGGAAACTCCCGTGAATTTTTCAAGGGTTCTGAGGGAATGAGAATTTTTGAACTTAAAAGTTGAAATGCTTGTTGCAAGCTGGTAGTACTTGAGATTTTCTCGAAAAAAATAGATATCTGTCTTTCCCATTGAGAACTGCATTTTTAGAGCCATCTGGTTTTCTTCCACTAATTGAAGTCTGAGGTGTTGCTTCTGGTATTTCCTTACTTAAATACGTTTAAACTTTATAAATAAAGGGGTTCATGAATTTCTGCAAATTTTCAAGTTTAAGTCGGGTAGATTGTTTGCGTAGCTGAGCATTTGCACCTTTCTTGCTCTAGGTCCCTACGAATTCATGTTCGGGCTTTGGTTGAATTTCTTTGATCGAATGTAGAATTTCAAAAACATTGAGAGATTTGGATCTGTCTTTGATTCACTAAATCTGCTCAAAATAGACCACGTGGTGATTAGCTGTATAGCAACAGAAAACCACTAGTGTGAGATTTCAAAATAAGAAGGGATATCAAAGGTTTTATCAACTTATCACAAAAAACTATGTACGGATTCCCTATTTACGGAGAATTGTTGATCAGAGATCAGTTCTCGAAAATCGAATATGCACATGAGCGTATCTGGACCCTAGTTTTCAGTAGCGAATTGCAGTGTAAACCCTAATTGAAGTTTACTGCCTTGTCTTCTGCAGGTAACCCCACCAAGGACGAATTTCATTTTTCGAGCATGAAAATTGAATGCCAGAATCCATTACCTCTTGCAGTGCAAAAGTGCGGCCGTCCTTGAAGATCGGTTTGACTCATCGCCCACAATAGCGACAAACTTGTTGTAAAGAATATGAAAGCACCCCCCACCCTCGTCCCTCGTTTCCTATTCCTCCGTGAAACTCACGTCATAGCCCTGGGTCCATTTTTATTGCCCTATGACGGCGCAATTGAATAATTCATTTTTAGGAGAACCTCTAATATCATTCAGGGCCAATAGAAATCAAAGTTCAGTTCAAGGCGCGTTCTGTTTTAACGCTATCGCCTTTGTTATCGCTTTTTTCTGAGGGATGTTTTAAGTGAATTGCAGATTGTCTGGTTGTTTTTTAGTGTGTTTGAGCCTATTTTAAATCAGTTCTATTTTCAGATCGCATTGATTCGAAATTGCATCACACCGTTTGCACTGCTTATGTTGAGTTTTCACTCATCGAAACACGATTCCGATGCGATTGTTCTACCATCTGGTCATACGTTACCATCGGATATGTCACTGTTCACATCAGTCCTCGATGACGATAAACGACACCTTCTGATGATCGCGAAATGCGAGTGAGTCAAGTTTGACTTTTGGCCCGATCCGATCTCTGGTCAGGCGTATGCGTCGGCGGCGGCGGTGGTGGCGCTGCTGCTGGTGGTGCTGCTGCTGGCGCCGGTTGTAGTGGCGGCGGAGACGGCGGCGGCGGCGCTGGTTTTACGTCTCATCACTGATCTCTGTGCATCTCAGCACGTCATTGTAGAGATGCACTCGGTGATCGCCGCCGCGCCCCTTTCGGAGTTTGCGTTGTGATTTTCGTTCAGTGATCTTGTGATCAGAGCGCGACAGTCTTCTAGAATAGGGTTGATTCATCGCAGCGTGTTCTATTTTTCCACGTTTCTGAAGGGAAATAGCCTCAGCATGATATTTCACCCAACTGCCATTTTCCAAATGTCCCAAGTGAACGCAGTGTCAGACGAAAGGGCGTGGACGATGGATGCGGAGATAGAAAGCGCTCATTAAGCATCGGCGAATGTGCACGGGTGGACGAGAGCGACGGGACGGTGATGCCAGCGGCTGGATGGTCAGCGTATTTGCATTGGTGTCTGAAGTGTGCGATTATCATCGCCTGGGCGCTGGTCAATGTTCAGTATCGTCGACGTTTTGTCAATGAGGAACCAAACGACGATCAGCGATCGCGGCCGTTGGTCGACACCGCCATGAACCGGTTATCGCTCTCCACGTCCCGAAACGGATACCATCAGCACTGTTTCGGTAGCGTCGACGAGGTCGCAGACATTTCGGCGACCGACGGTCAACCATCACTGCTTTCTGGCGACCAGCATTGGCGAACGGCTTAGGATCTGACGCATCGAAATCTGTCCAGGCTTTAGTATATCCGTTGGTTCCGAGTCTTTATTGCTGCGCTTTGCAGGAAGACGTGCGAGAGAGAGCGCAATCGGAAGTGAGAGAGTGCGGCGGAGACCTTGTCATAGCGACCAAAGATCGCGCACTTTAAGCAAGCACGCGCTCAATGATTAGCGTTCGCGCTTGATGTATCGTCGCGCGCGGCTGTCGTGTGCGACGTATGCACTCGCCTATGCGAAATCTATTCAGTGGAAGGTTCTCATAGGAAGTCATCGCATATGCTGAGATATCTATAGGGTCATATATTATCCAAGGTATTCATAGCCTTGGTAGCTTCCCTCTGGTTGAAATGGGAGGACCCGTGGCAGCGACTGGCAGTGACGAGAGAGTCAGGGTTACAGGGTTACCCAGGCACTTCCCCAAGAAAGGTCAAGATAAAAATGATCAGTAAACCAATGGCGCAAGGTCGAAAGGGTTCAGCGCTGCTGTTCATTTCGTTTTTGAATGAGCGCTGCTTTGTCCCTTCCACAAGACGTTGCAGTAGCGCTCATGGAAAAGTTCTTAAGGTAGAGTAATGATCGCTCTTTCCGCCAAAAAGGCGACGATAGCGGAACTGGGATCGTATCTCATCCTTCCCCCTGGCTATGGGAAGAAAAAAACTTTTAAATTTTTTTTGTTCCATGGAACTGCTCCATCACTTTCTGCGTTTGTTTGCGTTTAAATGCATACATATATACGTTACGAATACGCAGTTTCCCATGGCGATCTCTGTAGGAAATCGAAGACAATTTAAAGAGATTTTTTGTTCCCCTAGCCTAGGGGAAGGATAGGATACGGCCCTTGTAAGGGGGCGTGATCAACATAAAGTGACAAGGCAATGAACTGAGCTAGCTTGTATGTTCTTTGAAGCGGCCCCTCTACCCTGTGCGCTGCACGCATGCCACTATGACGATAGCAGTCTAACTTCTACCAAATGGCCTTTTTATAGATCAAGTGATTGCATTCTTTCAGAACTGTGCGCCGAGCGTTGGTCGATCAGGTTATGCATCAACTACGAAAGTTGCACGTTACAGAAACGGAACTATTAGCCTTAAAGGCAATTATGGCGCTGGATCCCAACGTGAAAGGCCTATCGATGAAATCCTCTGGGCATCTACTCGGTTAGTTGACAAAGATTCTTACGTTTTACTTTATTTTAAAATTTTTATCAAGAACGTTTTTTAATGAATTCCTGTTTAGTTGGTCGTGAATCCGTGCAAAATGCACTCTTCTCTCACCTGATGGCACGATATCCACCATCAGAGGCGACTGCCCGCTTCGGCCATCTATTGCTGTTGATCGCGTCGGTTACGGTCAGTTACGGTGTCTTTGATGCAGTTTGTTAGAGTTTCTGTGGAGTTTTTTGACCCGACAATGAGAAGGTCGTGCACGTCGTTGTCATCGCCTTCCGATCGCTGCCTTTTCCTTCTTCCGATCAACATGCCATTTTTTATGCGTGCAGATCGGTCTTTCAAAGTAGTCGAGCGAATTTCTCTTGCAAACCCGGAACGACGATCGCGAATTGCCAGCCTATCGCGTGACTGATATCGGGGAAGCGAGTGAAGGTGAGATGGGGAAGGGGGGGGGACCGGCGGTTTTTACGACAGTAGTCGATCTTCGTACGTCGTTGCGCATAGTTGGTCTATGCGATCAGTTGGAATGCTTGAAGGGTCGATTCAATGTTGGGAAGGGTTTTGCAGAAATCTTTCGTATTAACATATTTATTAGTGGTCAATCTTAGAGTAGATAAGATTGTATCCTAGTTAGTTGGTTCTCGGAAATGAACCCATATAACCAGCTAGGCAAGGACGACTTTCGAGGGGCATTATGACTACTAAGCGCTGACTCATCCATGATGTCGCAAAACGAGGCTGGCGAAATTGCAGGGACGGGATCAGAAGTACCACCGAGCCCTGAAGATAGTCAAGTGACGAGACCGCAGCACAACAGGGGGGGGGGGAGGGCGTGACATTTGTCTAACCTTAACTCGGCACCCAGGAACAAGCGTGAATGGCGGTCGAGGAAATCCTCGACAATAGCTCTGTACTGTGGAGAATACGTCGATAGTGAAAATGCGCGCGGAGAGCATGGACGACTCGCGCATGGTGAGAGTGAATGTCCGCGTGGGAGAGCGTGACTGAACAGGCAAATCCTTGACGAGTCAACGACCAATCGTCGATCGATTTTCACCCTACCAATAGCTGGCTCGAATTCGCTTACAAAGCCTATCTATTTGAGGGCTAAGTGCGTTAGCCACTGGCGTTGAAAGGGATAGAGCCAGCGGATAAATACACAGGGCCGAAGGGAAGCATTAACTAGCCGCATTAGTCACAATGGTCGTTTATATGAGTCAGTTACTAGATTCCAGTAAGTAATATCAATTTTTTTCAGAAAGTGGCATCGACGTTAACCGGACTTGTGCAATTCAGTAAAGATATCTCGCTTGGAGTTGATCCATTACTGGATGAGTTACTGTTGAAAGAGTTCTAAGTCAGTCAGTAATCAATCAGAGGAGATGCACCTCTTCTATAAAAGCAAACCTATTCGGAATGCAATCAGTCAGATGTTCTATTGTGCTCTTTGGTTGCGGGTCGTTCACGCACACACTGTTGATACGCGATTAGCTATTTTTCAAATTTTCAAAGGTATTCTGCTTGTTTGTTATATATTATGAAATTCCCTTGCTGAGAGTTACAATTTTTCATCGGTCTTCCCCCGCCACCACCCTGACATTATATTGACATTGCCACTATACAGTACAGTAACGATGCTTCGTAGAGTTATTTTGATAGACTACAGTATCCTTTATCGTTTATTCATTTACTTTATGTTGTTTTCATGGTGTAGATGCTCGTTCTTGCTCAGCTTTTTTTTCCGTTCGGTTCATACCGCTGTGACCCTCTCATAGACACACTTTCACCGACTAAGGGTAGATCTATGTTCTTGTTCGTTTGGTTGTTTGATTATTGTTTTTTTTTCTAACTATCACATATAACGCGACGCTGCCGCGCCGCATACGCTTCTTTGTCAGTGTTTGTGTGTATGATGTGTGTATGGTGCGTATAATATGCGCCATCTTCAATATTCCCCCTGTCTCCCTTACTCACGGCCGATCATCAGTTCCCGTTCTTTCACCCGTTCATTCTGGGATTTTGCCTATTTCGCATTATATATGTGTTTTTGTTACTGTCCATACGTACATATACGTATACGTAAATGTATGTAAATATCATTCGAATTTCCAGAAAAGTCTCTCTCTCACACACTCTTTCCATAGGTGGTATAACCGTCCTTGTGCGAGCATATTGCTCTCAAACCCCGTGTCATTTTCGTGCTTTGATCAGTCATTTGAAAGTATTCGGGAATTTGTGATATGAAATTTAAATCTAATAAAGCGTACTATATATAAATAGTAGTTAAATGAGTAAGAACATTTAAGTGTTTAATGAGCGCACGTGCTTAGAGATCTTCAGTTTAAAGGCAAAGTTTAGGTTCAGACCCACTTAACAAGCCATTACCATTTCTAGAAGTGCTAGGTAGGCAAGTGCAAAGGTCGCGCCACCTTCCTACATCGAAACGCGTCACTAAGACGTTAGGCGCTAAAGATTTCTAACAGACTCCACCGAACAAAATACGGTCCGCCCACCACTCGCTATCTTGTCTGCGTCGCTAATTTGATCTGTTACGCTCTCTCTACTCGGACTTCTCTACCACTCTCCGCGCTCACATTATCTCTCTTCTCCCTGACCACATTTTGGACTCCTCCTCAGCGTAGAGCAAAAAAAATCATATTTCCTGGTATTTCAGGATTTTCTTTCCTTTTTTTTCTCTGTTGCGGTCCATCTCCCATCCCTACTTTCACATTTGAGTAGAATGAACCCATAAATTTAATCCCGAATGTTGCCTTTAAAGGAATCTCCCGCGGAAATAGCTCCGCCTCCATTACCACAAAAAAACGATACCTTAGGCCCCTCGCCTCATGAGCGTAGCAATAAGAACAGGAACATAAGTGTGAGTTTCGATAATACTAATCCTACACGCAAGACAAAATGATCACTTTTTCCGTGGAGGATTCCTTTAGCGTGCAGGTTAGCCTTCTGATTGGTGCTGACCCACAATTCTCCAATCACAGATGCGCTTCATGCTTTTACTAGAAGCTGACGTGATGTAAATTGGTCACCTGATTCAGCATAGAAATTGTCCAATTCCCAAAGTTCCATCGACAAGATGGAAAGAACATCATTCTCTTTAAGACAAAATGAACCTTCCCAATAAAGTATATAATAAAATGCTTCGATAGTGAGCTCTGGTGGAGAATGAGAGTGAACTTTGAGTACACACCCAAACGTGGAGGTGGAACTTCGTTCAAAGAATTGGGATCCCAAATCGCAGCTTGAAATCCCCAGAAAAACAAGGCACTACAGAGGGTCATGAAGCGTTTGTGAAGTCACATTCCAATTTCGATAGCGCTGAAAGGGTATTGTAATTCAGACATGAAGCAGTAGGTACCAAACGAATCATCAGTGAAAAAGAATAGGAAAGGAAACAAAACACCTTTTCGAGTGCAATCTTTTTCTCAAAGTCGGCAATACAGACAGAAAGAGACACTTCAGTTGCTGGGCACATGGTGAGATCGCAGACGAGCGAGACGAGGGAACGTTGCAGATGAGATGGCACAGATCGACGCAATGATATCAGTCCCTTTGCGGTTGCAAACCGGGCAGCCTAATTGCTGCAGAAAATGGAAGGTAGAGTTATTAAAAAAGTAATCGCATCTTCAAAGGTCATTGGGTATTGTCAAGGTTATAACAAAAAAGGGTGACTTCGGACCGCTCTTGTCACACAATTGCTAGATTGTGCTTAGAGGCAGGGCCAACCGTCACTTTGAGAAATAGTTTAAAGTTGAACGGGTCCCCTTTCGGAGGACGTTCTAACACGATCCTCCTCCTCTCTAATGGCCTGTTGTGTCCATGATGACGTTTGAGCTAGTCCACCTTCTTCACCTAAGCGCTCAGATTGGAAGGAGCTGGTAATGAACAGAGGAATGAAGCGTGCGGCTGTTTGAATAATAAATTTTTCGAACTTCCTCCAAAGTTTCTGAAGAATATGCTAACATTAACAGCTTTCCAAATCTACTTTCCCATGTCCCTTAAAAACAGTTCCTTTGCTCAAAATGAGGTCTACATATCCAACGTCACGAATAGAACGAAACTTCTTGTGGAAAATCGCAGTGGATGATTAGCTCTCCTCGAAACGATACATATAAAGCTGATCTGAGTAAAATTTCATTAGAATATTACATAACAACAATCACTGAAGGGCGACAGCGGTGTAGTGGCAAGTGGCACGCTTCCCGAGTGCGTGGTCCAAGGATCGAATCCTGGGTCGTGCGTCGCCCAAGCCAAACCTTTCATCCCTCTGGGGTCGGTTAATTTGTAATAGACTTATATGGGATGATAGAAACTTTAACTTGTACATCGGCTGGGCCCCGCAGTCATTGTGTGTGCCTAATCGCATCCAAACGCCACTACGAATGTACGACTAGAAGTACAATGCGTGCCACATCCCAAGGAAAAAGAGATTGACCAACGGCAATGCTTCAAGCTTTATCCTTTACCAGTCAATGAAACATAAGCATTTTCTCAAGAGCGGTTTTGCAAGCAACATTAAGGGCAAAGTTTGGACTCAGACCCACCTAAGATGCCCTTACCATGGCTAGAAGTGCTGGGTACGTAAGTTCAAAAGTAGCGCCACCTCTATACATCGAAACGTGCCACTAGGACCTTAGGCGCCATGGACTTCTTACAGACTCCACCAAACTTAACATGGTCCGCCCACCGATCGATGCCTTGTCTGCGTTGTTGCGTTGATCTGCTATGTTCTCTGTTCTCGGAATTCTCTACCGCTCTCCGCGCTCACATTGTCTCTCATCTCCCTGCCTGTCTTTTAAACTTCTTCAGAGCATAGAGCAGAATGCTCGTATTTTCTATGTATTTCAGGGTTCTCTTTCCTTTTTTCTCCACTGGCGGTCCACCTTCCATATCTATTTCACATTTGAGTGGAATCACCCCATCAATTTGATCCTGATTCTTGCCTTTGATGTATTTTGGATGTAACACTGGAAGGGTTCATGGGTGCTCGCAGACCTAATTCGCGCTTACAGTCTTGGAGAGTTGCAAATTTCTGTGATGTGATCGGTGCCCTCAGTTTCATTCCGTGCCAAATAAAAACGAAATTGCACACGAATAGAACACTAATTTGGTATATCGTTCTTGATCAAACTGTGCACAGATGAAACCTCTCCGAGGACATTTCGCTCCAGTTTTTCAATGTCAATTTCCCCAAGCCGGGTTTTGTAATACTACTTATTTTGGGGAGTGTGCCACTGAGGGTAAGGATTGCTCAACTGGTGGCCCTAGTTCTGTGAGCAGGAGTGCATCTCGAGGGGTGCGAGTAGGATTAAAGAAGGTTCAGGTTTTTTTAATCAAAATTTCGGGGAAGGAAGATTTTAATCCTTTTCAAAAAATTCCCGCGGAATTTGCAAAGTTTCGAAGATTTCACGTGACTTTCGGTTCTCTCCAGGTTTTGACGTAGAATGTCTTCTTCCCTCCCCGCGTTTTGAGTGAATTTACGCCTAGCTCGGCAGGGGTTTGGTCAAATTTTTGCAACACGTGGCTCTCCCTGCTCGCAACTGCTCAACTGGTGCGTACCACTTCCACTACCTGCTGTTCTTCGAAGCATATTCGCCAGGAACATGGTCAAAATGTGTGTAAAAATGGAGACTGGAAGAAAACCGAAAAGTTGCATATGTCAACTAAAGCGCAGTTTCGCTGACTAGCTCGTTCAGGTTCTGTAAGGTTCTTTATAGGAGAGGGGTTGCGTGTAATCATGGATAAGCAGTGGCCTTCTTTGTTCACCAGTGTTGGATCCAGACCTTCCAGAATCCTGTGGACTTCACTGGGCGCATATCTTAAACACGACCTCTTGCTTTCCTAGATCCGGGTGATTGCTCAAGCTGAGTTCTTCTTGGAAAAAGACGACCAAAGGCATAGCGCCTTCTTCTAGTGCTCCAAGTATTGAAGATCCACGTTCCACAAAGCATCAGTTTGTGCTTGCTAGTCCAACACTTCATTGCTTTTCTGACTTTTGTATGCTTTCAAAGTTGGGGGCAAGTTTTTCCATAGCTTCGAGTCAAAGAGCATAGCAAGGCTCAAACTGTTTTATGAGTTGAAAACATGTTGCGAGGAGCTGCTTCTATAGCACCTCCATCTTAATGGTAGATGGTGCAGTAAACTGATCGCTTATGGGGAGTGAGTAGGGATGCTGAGAAGTACTGCATCGAAGAAAAGACTTAGGGAAAGGAAGGACGCCATCAACGTGAACGCCCTGCTTCTCTACAAAAACGGCCCGAGTCCGACCGCGATGGACCGGCAGCGTGGTAGCCTATTAGTGGGCGTGTACAGCTGCGAAAGGAAACAGCAATTTTTTCGTCGTATAGGATCCCGCCATTGATGGAAGTCTTACAGTAAAATATTTCTGAAGTCTTTCTATATGAAGCCTCCTCCACTGCCTCCACTGTCTTCAGAACCTGACGTCATCTACCGTTATCGTCGAGCCCGAGGGGATTGCTCCGGCTGACGCGGCACAATTGCTATATGAACTGATTTACTGATGGATAGTTTCCTAGAGATTAACTCCGACTGTGTAGGCCACCTTCTAACGAGCTTTACAGAAAATTTGGCAGTGGTCCACAATCCCTCATTGATCTCGCTTAACTCAAGCCGTCCACGAATTTTGAAACAAAACCTTCCGATGCATCGGGGCAGAAGTTATTATGAAATTCTCATTTTTTATAGTGGGTTTTGCTCTACAGCTCTCAGTCGGGGCAATCAGCAAAGTGTGATTAATATGGTTTCAAACGTCAAGACGGATTGTTTTCTTTTTATTATTGGACCCCCTGTACACTCTATTCTTTAACCACCAATTACTTATATCACTGCTTTCAAACTAAAAAAAAATTGCCAGCTTACAAGTAGTATCGAAGATCCTATCGCACTGGGAGATGGTTCATATTGCCCAATCCAGATTGAGCCTGATCGTTTTCTTTCAACTTGGCTTATGTTTATAGCCGCGTAAAAGCAGTTGACATGTACGCAGTGGTGGGTCTTGAGTGCCATTATCAATGTATTCAGGGTCTTCAAACTAGAGAGTGATCCCTTCTGTTTTGGGCTGCTCGCTTACGTGCCGTTAAAGCTTGTGAGTGTCACCGAAGGAAAAAATTGGCGATTCAGATCCTCTGAATGCTACTTTATCTCTTATCTTATATAAAATTTTTGAAATATTTTTATCAATAAGTAGCCAACATGGCACGTGCTGCGGACGATCCTCGTCATCTTGGCCTTTTACCTTTGGTTTTACTTACTTTTCATTCCATGCTTGCAAATTTCCATGCTTATGGCTTTGGTCTGGTGCTCAACAATAGTGGCACTCACATGAGTATTAAATAAATAAACAAATAAATTTGTTTCGAACCGCTATCACGCGTTTTACGATGTTTGAAACTTTGAAACTCATGTGTTTCCGGCGGCCGAGGTAGGCTCCCATCCATTATAATTCAATAGCTCTATTAATTTATATAAAACTAGAAATTCCTAGAAATGTAAAACTAATAAAAGTTAGTAGTTACAATACATCGCCATAAACAAATTCTATTTACAAGTGCTCGAGTGACTTAGAAGGATTGTTCGAAGGGAGAGTTCAAAGAGCAATTTAAAAGGTCTCGTTGTAAAAATTATGTACCAAAAAACTTTCGGAATACGTTGCTGTAAAAGACGTTGGTGAGAAACAAGTAAAATTGATACACCGTATGTCGTTACCTTGCTCGCAAAAGAATCATTAAGGATCACTTTCCAATTTGAGCAGTTACCAAATGTAAAAAAAATGTGGTTGACTCTTGCAAATAATATTATCCATAGCAACTCAAGCGAAGATTCGAAGAAAAGTTCGATCTTCTAGAAATAGTGTACCTAGTGCGAAAAACTGAACTCGATTGTCACTAAAGACCGCCGGGCACACCTGTTCCGTATTTTTTCATTATTATTGTTAATTACTGGCAACCAATGGACAAACGCCAGCACGTAATCTGCCCAGACGTCATTAAATATTCGATAGCAAGTAAAGAAAGCAAATTATAAAGTATCATTGCGGCTCTCATTACTACTTATTACAGTGTCGAGAAGGAAATCATTGAACGTCATTAACCATCCGCACTTAGAACGGATTCGCAATGATGTAATAAGAGCGCGATTAGGTGTTGGTCCTATCGCCGACAAAATGCGAGAAGCTCGCCCATGTCTTCGCGCGAGTGGTGATAGTGTCCGCAAGACTAGCTTGGACCTTGACGTGGCCTAGGTAAGGGGCGCTCGATGCAGCGTTGGCTTGACACGTTGCACTAAGACCTGAAATCAGTTGGCCTCCACCCTGATCAAGCATTTAGCTCGGAAAAGTGGCGTCAACATGCCAAAAAAGCGGACCCCGCCATTGAGCGGAACAAACGCTAAAGAAGAAGAAGGATGCCGAGAGGGGACAGGGTATCTCTCATGACTCAGCATATTTCTAGGCTTTTTTGATTTCAATACTCAATACAAAGCCTCTTACTGGCTTATTTATCAGTGGGTTTTGCACAAATTCTGACTGGTTGCATTCTTTTAGAAAGGCAGATTTTGTGTTTCAAAACGGATTGGTTTTTCAGTTTTTAGCGTCTCGCTGAACGAGAAAAAACTCAGGACGTGTCTGAATGAAGAAAAAATTGCCCGGAGAGTGTAAATCGACATTATTTGACTAATATTTCGTTTTTCAAGCTGGTGAAGAATGTGCGAGAACATTTGCGTGCATCTAGCACTTTCTGTATCTAACTGGTTACAATTTCTGTAAATAAACGTTCCTACGTGTTATGAGAATGCACTCATCAGTTTTGTTGAATGATCGCTATGCCGATATGGAGTCAAACTGGAGACGGAGCGATCGCGACCATTATTGCAGTGGCCGTTTCCATGATCACGAGGGTATTCGTTTGGTGTTGATCATTGGCAATTCTTTGAAGCCGTTCACGACGGTTGGACCATCAATGACGTGACCGTCAATAACAACTGTACTGTTCACGAAATAGAAATGAACGTTCACCCTTCAATGGAAAAATTAATGTGAACAGAGGAATGAAGCAATTCGTCATTAGCAACGGGTTGAGGTGAATTACAAGCCTAAAAATCAACATATGCTCTCAATTACATCGGGTATCTGCAATATACGCAGGGATATGAGATAATTTTTCATCGGATACGTGTTAAGGTGAACCGCCAGCTCTGAAATATGTGCACGTTTTACATTACATCTGAATCGCGTAAAATTTATGAGGAAATAAAAGATGTGATTTGTCGTCACTGACACCTCCAGCAGATGGTTTGGACGTTGTATTTTTAGCGACAATTTGGGTGCCACTCGTTCAGAATGATCGGGTATTACCCAAAAGGTCCTGAAGAAACATGCCCTGCTGTGATCTCTCGAAAAAAGAGAAATTGCTACAACTGTGCACGTGCCGTTACGCAGCGGGCTAGAATGAGGGCGGAGACTTAAAGGCAAGATTCAGGTTGAATTATGAGGTAATTCCACTCCAATGTGAAGGTAGGGGTAGGTAGTGGACCTCCAGCGCAGAAAAGAGAGAAAAAATAGTGAAATGTTAGGAAATACGAGCCATTTCCTCTACGTGCGGGGAAGTTCAAAAGGCCGGCAGGGAGATGAGAGATAATGTGAGTGCGGAGAGCGCTAGAGAAGTCTAAGTAGAGAGGGCATAGCAGATCAACATTCCGACGTAGACAAGATATCGAGCGGTGGGCGGAGCGTGTCGCAGCAGGAGGAGCGTGTCAAATTTCTTAGCGCCTAGCGTCTAAATAACGGTTTTCGAAGCAGGGAAGTAACGCGACCCCTACACTTGCATACCTAGCGCTTCTAGCCACCGTAAAGGCTCATTAACTGGGTCTGAGCCTCAACTTAGCCTTTAACAAATTTTGTTGCTGGTCGGCTACCGATCAGAAAGATTCCGATCCGGCAATGCTGCTTCCTCTTGCCTACACCTAGTACCCCACCTAAGCCTCCTGATCTTCAAAGGCTTGAAATTCGAATACCAGCAACACAGAAGCTCTTGAACGAGCTTTGATGATACCTTTTTTTATGAACCTTACAACAGCACCACCTCAACGAGAACCCTTTGGCCTGCATTCGACTTTCAGGAAAGGGAGAAAGTAGCGGACTAATGGTAAGTACAAAGCTTTTAATAGCTCTATGAAACAGTCTGGTGACGGAAGCGATGTACTGGCAAGATGCTGAAGACCACGTGCGCGAACCGAGGATTGAAGCCTTCCGTCCCTAGGGGATGGTTCCTTGGTACCAGACTTGTCTGGGAAAAGAAAACACTGAGTTGTATATCGGCTAGACCCTGCAAATTACTGTGTGGGCTACATCATCACCAATATGCCACCACGATCTGCTTGAAATAGAATGCGTGGCGCTTACCAAAGTCAGACCGATTACCGCTAAACGCTCTAACCTTTAGTATCAATCGGTTTGTCGTCTAGCTGCGAATGTGAGGGGGTATCTCACGACGTGAGAATCATCAAGCAGTCTAGGAAATGACAAAGAAGACAACCGCTGCTGATCTATTCGGCCATAGAAGCTCTACTATGCCTATGGATGCAGCTGTTTTGTTGTGATGGGGCTTGGAGTGAGAATTGACGACAAAATTATTTTCGGGAATTCCAGTGTGGACTGTGAAAAATATTATTTATTGGGAGCTGTTCAAAAGAAGGACGTTGTTTTCTTTCGCAGAATTTCACTTGTAGACAGTTGAACGCGGAGAAGATGAAGCATCAGGCGTTGATCGACCCTGTTCTAGGATGAGCCAAGCATTCTACTTCCATTCACAATCGTTATGGAACTTGAAGTCAATTTCACTTAGGCAATGAATTGGGGCCGGCCGAAGTGCAGTGACATTATTATGTTCAATATATAGAAACAAACTGAATCAAATCGTTCCGTTTTCAAAACTATCTTGAACACGATGTTGTTACCGACATTTAAAATAATTATTATTATTTATTTATTGTTTATCATAACTCTTTAAATTTGTTAAAAGGGTGGGGATCAAAGAAGTCTTTAGTCTCCATTTGCACGTGCCCTTAGACGGAGGCCAATCAAAAGACAGTCTTTCAGGTCAGGTTTACATAATACCAGACAATTCTGGTATAGTTCAACCGAATCCGGAGGAGGTGAAGGCTTCGAGCGTGATCCAGACTAAGTTTAGCCCCGGATCGCGCAGATGGTTAGCGGCGCCATTCATGCTTTATCATCTTCGCCTTTTAAGAAAATGAGTATTTGGTCATTTTCGTTATAAAATTTCATATGAAAAATCGCTACACCGTAAAAGTATTCATTTGTCTTCTTCAAAAAATACGGAACAATAGCGTGAATTTTTCTGAGGCGGCCCTCTGCAGCACAACGATTTGTTACGATGTAATGAAGCGATTTTCTATCGCTCATTTTTTAAGCCAAATTCTTCCCTGTCGGCTGTGGCCGACGACCTTCCTTAGAGTAGCCGCTCTCAACCCACAATCTCATGGCATGAACACACTTGGCGCTGTAGCGCATGGCCTAGGCATTTTAATCCCGAACAAGTATATATCGTAAATCAGGGATCAGACCTTCCTTTGAGCGAACTTCTAGCGAATTCTGAAATTTGACCTATCCTCCGGAATTGGCAGTCATTACGTCACTCACCGATCCACCATTCCATTACATAAAGCTGCACCTGGTAGAATAATTTAAAAACTTCTCCATTAATGTGCAAAATTGTGTCATGCTTGCCCGTCGCATAATCCAAAGACTCACAAATCATTATTTCCTAATCCAACACCTTTCCCCTTTCCCCGTCTCTCATGATTGCACCCCAAAAAGTTGAGTTTGAGAGATGTAAATCCATCACTGCCTGCTTTTTCTCAATATTGTCGCCCTCAGATTGGCGAAAAACTCTTGTAAGGGTAGTTGATTCCGCTGAAACAATCCATCGTCCTATTTGCACGAAAACCATAGCACCTGCACAATCTGCACCGTCGGCTTCAACCAGAGAAGTGCTTAGTTAAAGAGGTCAAGCTGCACTCTTACTGATGTACGTCGGGCGACCATTGTAAATATAACAGATTCAAAAGCTTTTCAGCGTGTTGGAAAAAAGCAAAATCAGCAAGCCCGTAGGCGTACCGAACCCCCCCCACCTCTGCTAGAACACGACCGCTACCAAACTGCGCTGACCGACCCCCTCAGTAACTCCTCTCAATAACGAGTTCAGCAGATATGAAACAGATATTGACTTCAGCATGCTCATCGCGTACAAGAAATGTGCACCTCATTTCACCTTTGCCCGGTTGGCCCTAAATGACCTTTCTGGTTTAGCAGTTTGGAGGCACCTATTCTCATTTGAAAAACCACCAGAAAGAGCGTCGAGTGCAGACGATACACACCACGAAGTGACGAAGGCTCCACCAAGTTTCTGCAAACTGGAATATTTAGCCCTTTCGCCAGTTGTAATTCTATCAGTGTCACTAAATTCAAAACCCATCATTTGCAAAATCATCCATCACTCATGACGCCAACTGCTAACCAGATAATAACATGGAGGCAGCGTCGGTCCTATGTGCACTTTCAAAAACTTTTAACGAACCCCCCTCCCTTCATGAAATGTTTCACACGACCCCCTCTTTCAAAACACTCTTTCAAAACAATTTTTACCCCAAAAAATTACGGTGGGGGGTTATACCTACCATGAAACCGCAAAGATTCCCTACATTTCTCTACAATTTCCATGTATTTTACCCATATTTCAACTGCTTCATTTTCTAGGGGAGGTATATACGCTTGCTGAACGGCAAATTTTCTTCCGCGCCGCTCCCCAATCATCACATGCAACTTCTTACAACCGAAGCAAGTACGACCCCCTCTACAAACTCATTAAAATACGACCCCCCGTTGCTACTTGTAGCAACATAGGGTTGACCTTGCTTGGAGGCCGTCGTCACTTGAGGCGTATGGTTTGCACCCGACGCTTTTCTCGTTTTTTTTTTGAAATGGAGGGTAGGTGAGTTATTTGTGGCTACAGCATACCATCAGCAAAGCTCTGATGAAAAAAACCGAATTTTCTTAGAAAATTAGCTTGGAAAAACATCTTTGCGTAGGATGGAGCCTAATGGGCTAATTGGATAAAGTACGTGGTGAGGCGGCCACATGTAAAGCTTTGGAAAGATCTAACATGAAAGCTTCATGTTTATGCGTTCAACACGCTTTCACTTGTTAGTTTTGTATTTTTTATGTTATTCGGATTCATTATAAAAGCAATGTCAATGTTCCCGTAATGTTCCCGTAAACGCAGCACTGTAAGCATCGATTCTTGGTGAGGAAGGAGGCACGCAATCACCGTGCACCGTGCCTTTGAGTTTTTTAAACCTGTGAAAAGGCACAGATGTATCGATATTCACTGATGTAGATTTACATGAGAACGAGTGACATTTGTTCGCCCTACTTTTGCAAAAACTAATCCGTTCGCATCTCTAAGGTTTTACGGTAGGTCTCCTGGAATTTTTGTCAAACGTGTGAAAAGTGGCTAGGTGAAAATAGATCATGGAAACTTTGCAGCTGCTATGTATTATATTTTGCCGTTTTCAAATCGACGCGAAGGGTTCGTCATTAGGCCATGGTTAAAGCATCAGAAAACATGGTCCAGAAATACAGTGAACAAAAGAAGCTGAATTACTCCAGTACAAGATTTTACATCCTATTTATTACAAGAATACTGGCTTTTGGGCACAACTCTTGCCGAAGACGGTGAAGAGTTTTGCTTATGACCCAGCATTGTTGAAATAAACTGATTATAAAACCTTGTGCTGAAAAAATCAGCGTCATCATTCTTGTTTTCCAATTCACATCATTTTTAACCCTTGCTTGGTGGAGAAGCGAAGTGAAGCGGTGCCACGGTGGCGTAATCGGTAGCCAGGACTTTGCGTAGAGTGCATGTTCGATTCCCAGTTGGAGCAAAGCGTTTTGCTCATAAGTCACCATTCTGGTGACAACTTTCTCATAGGAATCTTCGGCCAAAAACAGCACTTAGCAATCAACAACAAATCTAGTTAAATTATTTTTATCGTTTATTTGACCTTATGGTTCGTTTATTCCACGACTGTAACCTTGATATTCACAAAAAAATACAAATTTCGAACACCATCTGTCCAAGAAGTACGCTGAGCCGCAGGGACCTGCCGATGCATGAAAGCATTTTTTTCACCTTCCCAGAAAATTTCAGTTCCAACTAATCATCTGCGAAAAAAATGAGCTTCGGTTGCCTGGACAGTGAGCGATCCACTACTCGATCCCTTAATCGTGCGTGTGGCAAGTAGCGTCACTTGTCGCTTTGCCAATTACACTCTAGATTGCTCGCAAAGCAGACTTTATCATGCAGTAGTTAAAGGCAGTGATCACGACTTTTGGAGGGCGCCGCGACTTTGATGACGTCATTGAATGGTAATTGTTGAAGGGCCTTAACAGGCGGTTCCAACCACACCCTAACGTTTAAGCAATGACGCTCAATGTCGTCACTGAAACCGCAACGCCCTCTTGCCGTCGTAACCACTGTCTGTTACGCATGTTTATAAATTAATTAATAAATGTTACGCATAGTGCGGAACTGAGCTTATCTTCTTCGTTCTTCCACTCCATTTCCACCTTCGGGTATTTAAATATTTGTGAGCAAATTCTATTTTACATTTCAACTCCACTATCCTGCTACTGCAGCAAATCTTTTTCTACAATTACGTAGTGAAATGCCATTTCTCAGTGGTGAAACGGAAGTCGCTGAACTTTGCACGTTGCGCTGTTTAAAGAGAATTCGCCACGACGGAAGCGATGGAAAAGATCGATGTGCACTCATTTGACCTAAAAGAACGCCGACGTACGCTGAGCCACCTGATAATGCAGGCATATGGAGTCGCATTAATAACTTGGAGGCACCCATCAATCAAAGACGGTACTGTTAATGGAGAATTTGATTAGCGCATTGCAGCTCCGAAATTTCCATCTGAATTTCAGGGGTTCTACGCTCAGGCCATTCCAAAGACCAATTCAGAATTTGGTCAGCAATGCAGGGATGAAGAAGAACAAGGAAAAATGTCTAAAATAGAGGCTTAAAATGAGACCCATTTAACTACTTCGATTGGTGTTAGGCATGTCTCAAAGGTGCTGAGCTCATCAATGGCAACTTTTTCTTTGCTAAAGCAGCGACAGTCAGACTGCGAAAGGGTGGGCGGGAAGCGGCGCGAGCGGCGCGTATGTGGCCTTGCTGGGCTGCGGGAATACCATTCGCACGGATACTGCATTGTCGCGCCCCTTCGAGCGGCCCGCTGCACGTGGAATACTCAAAGGCGGCGATCACGATGCATGGAAGGTGTTGCGGTTTTGATGACGTCATCGAACTTCCATGATGGAGGGTGACTAGGGATCTAATCACACCCCAACGGGCAGAGGGGTCTAGTCCACAGATGACGCCTAATGACGTCATCAAAACTGCACCGCCCTTCAGCCATCGTGATCACTGCGATCAACATTCCCATTTCCCACGATGCATATAAGGTATAATTGGAGGAAATTGGATAGTGGATAGTGTTACTCAGTAGAAGAGTTGTAAGGAGGGTCAGAAAAGTGACACGCG
Organism: Ostertagia ostertagi; assembly: GCA_036418205.1. Taxonomy (NCBI): domain Eukaryota; kingdom Metazoa; phylum Nematoda; class Chromadorea; order Rhabditida; family Trichostrongylidae; genus Ostertagia; species Ostertagia ostertagi. Next base: position 1,483 of record MU868478.1, on the reverse strand, counting down.
TATAGGCTCAACCCACAGGCCATTTGGTGGACCAAATCGTGTTCAAATGCCATTTCGACCATGAATAGAAATCGAGGTTGCGTTGCATTTTGATAAGGAATCTGTAATCGGCGAGCATTTTACGCTTCAATTTATTGTACTTTATTATCCAGGTGCCCGGCGTTTCTTCGGCAGTTGCACCCACTATCTATGGTTGTTTCGTGTTGACGAGCAAGCCTCAGCCATTGCTTGTTGTTCGCTTCCACTGCTTAGCAGGAGTGGGTGAAGATACTTGAAGAAAGCGGATCACTGTGAAGCGATGACATGAGCAGAGTTGTCTTGGGACCTTACTTACCTCAACATTCGAAGAAAAGCCCCTTGCAAGTGAATAGTTCTCTTTTTCTTCTTTACTACGTCCTTAAGCAATCTCTTGAGGGAGGTTTGTTTCAGCTGAGCATTAGACCGACTCTTTCCTACATTCGAAATCTGCATATATGTTCACCTTCACTGAAGAAATACAGGCATTCTGAAGAACTTTTGTCGCGTACTCTCTGTACCCTGATGCCAAATTTTCTCAATCCGCACACAGACGGTTTCCCTTGTCCCAGTGCAGTTTCAAAAGTGATCATTGTCAACGAGTGTGCTTATTTCGCATAAACCATAGAATAGTGACGTCTGCGCCGATAAGAAGCCAGACACTGACGTCAAACACAAAACTCGGCCACAGTGATCATATGCTGGTGAAATCAAAGATTGTTAAAATTTCGACGCAGCGACATCGTACTGCAGAGGGGCATGGACAACACAAGACCAAGAGGCAAGACAAGACCAATAAGCATTCGAAGACCGTCAATACAGTCTATTATGCAGAGTTACTATATTTTTTATTTATATAATTATTGTACAGCGATTACAAAAATAATTGGCTACAGAGTGGCTACAATTGCAATAGAGAATGATAGAAGAGAGCAGTCAGCAACATTTCAACGATTCGCGCTTCGCCATTACAGGAATGGTAGGCTAGAAGCAAATTCTCAGCACCAGGCAGCAGTCGAACCAGCACCTTTCCTTACCTGTAACACCACCGAAAACTGGTGGTATTATCGGTAAGGATGGCGGAAGCAGGGTCGGTCCTATCGTTGCTACTTTTCGAAAATTTTCTACGACCCCCTCCCCCAAGGTGGAATTGATACGACCCCCCTTTTTCCACACCTCCTCCAACATCTCCATCTTCCATCAAAACCCCGCCCCCATTTTTCCTCCAAAAATACCTCGACGGGGGGGGGGATATACGCGCGCTAAAACGGCAAATTTTCTCTCACGCCTCCCCTCTCTTCACATGCCACTTCTTACAACCGAAGCAAGTAGCAAGTACGCCCCACCCTCTACAAACTCATCAAAGTACGCGCACTTCTACAGAGGGCGGCTTGCAGTTATCAAGTACGGTGGATAGCGGACACTTGCTTCGTTCCACGAATGAAATATGGAGAGTGTATATAATGTT
>MU868477.1:155103-173443 GCA_036418205.1 Ostertagia ostertagi | reverse complement strand
AGGCAAATGATTCCGTTGTTCCATGTGAACAAATTTCACAATCACTGTACGGAGCTGAATCGCCCACAAAGATATGGTCTAAATTTGCAAATCTTTCACCGGTTAAAAGCAATTTCACCGTTGTGCAGACCTTCATAGGTGGATTCAGCACCTCCCAAAGAGTAACGCACAGTAGCAACGACAAGAAAGAGACACTGGATCGGTTGTATGAACACGAGAAATGGAAGAACAATTCCACATAATTGAAAGGAAGATCGTGTACTACTGCACGAAAAAACGGGTCATCGGTCTTCTCATGTTCATTTCATTAGAACTCCAGAAGCCTCGGGTATTTCAGAAGTGCTGGCGCATTTCACTTAAGACCACCAGAAGCGTGGTCTCTTCTTACAGACCTGCAAAGGTTGGATTTTTCTTGTTTGTCTGGTCGACAAAGGAACTGAATTGCTGGGAATCTCCATGAAATTGTTTTTATTGATCGAATTTTTCTTCGACTGCCACTATCGTCAACCATTTTTTTCGTAGCGTTTCCTTGAGGAGCATGAAACAGCCAATGTTTACTTGATGTCTGTCCTCCATCCGACGAAGAAAAGAAGAACGTTCTGAGGAACACACATTTGGAGGAAGCGACTTCATGATTAATTTACTTCCGCTTACCGCTTCTACCGGGCACTTGTCACTACACCACTTCTAGGGCGGAAGTGGTGTAGTGACAAGTGGCGCGCTTACCACGCGAGCGGTCCGGGGATCAAATCCTGGGTCGTGAGTCGCCCGGGCCAACCAAGCCTTCCATCCCTCCGGGGTCGGTTAATTGGTACCAGACTTGTCTGGGAGGATAAAAACACTGACTTGTACATCGGCTGGCCCCCGCAAGTCATTGTATAGGCCACATCGCATTCAAACGCCACTACGAATGTACAAATGGAAGTAGAATGCGTGCCGCATCCCAAAAAGGGATTGATCAACGGCAAATGCTTTATCCTTTTTTATTATTCTACCAGCTTATTGCGTTCACAAACAATCTAGGGGTGTTGTCGTTTTCGCTATGATGCTGGATAATATTAGATTCAAGTTACGATTTCGGCTGCGAGAGTAACTCGATTCTCCTGCTTTTGCCCATCTCGTTGTGCTGTGAAAGGTAAAAAAGAAGAGCCGAGCATGGTCAATCTCTACAAAGATGCGCCACACTTTCTGTTTCCATTCAAAATAATAATGCGATTTGGCCTACACAAGACCGGCAGAAGGCGGTTGTTTTCATCCTCTCAAACAAATTTGATAGCAATTGACTGAGCCTGGGGGATGGTGCTCCTCATGGCACAGTGCGCCCGAGCGCCGATATGAGATTCGACATTTGGAGCGAGAGGAAATTAAGTGGCGCCGCTTGCCACTGCAGTACCTGTATCCTCTAGAGGTTTCATGGCTCAAGAATAAAACGGACAAGCATCCGATTTTTTTTAATTATTGAGTAGAGCAAATGATTGGGTGTCGCCAGCGACCCCTAAGGAAGTGCGTCTGCCTTCTCACTGTTTTTTTATGGCGAAACTTCCTATCAAGTGGCTCAAAACACTTCGTACGACTCCTCTGAAACAACTAATATTCACTGACTCATCGGTTGCTGATGTGCTGATCATTGTTTTTCTCTCGTCGCTCATTCGTGGGCGGCTTCCGGGCTTCTCCAACCTTTGAACGTTCTATTTATCCCCAGCTTTTCCTTGTCAATTTGGGTGGTCCTTTTGAGCTAAGACCCCGGTTGGAGTGGCGTATATCAATCTTCTGCTCAGAAACAGGGTCATTTGTAAAGTAACTGTGTCATGTCATCCATCATACGTGGGCCATAATCGTTCTAGAGATTTCCATGTTATGATACGTGAAATATTTTTTTGTTCTGGCCATAGAAACCGGTTAGCAGAAAATACTCCGGGCATTTGAATCCTACACTGCAATCTACTCTTTATTAAATCTTCGACTGCCAAGGGATGCGCGCCAACCCATACACAACTCCTGTAAAATGCTATGCACTCAACTGAATATTAATTGCTGAGAAGTCTCCCAAATCTTCCAACAAAACTGAATTGCCAAGATGTTGGTGAGGATCTGCGGTGCGCTCAGCGTAGCGCAGAGCCCTCTCGATTGCAGACTTCGCCCAGTGTTTGTTCCGATGCTCGTTTCCGCTTGTTTGGGCGGGTTTGTCCGATCCGTTCCGCGTGTTTCTTTGCGCGATTTAAGCTGTTCGCGCGCGAATGCACAGTTACCCTAAGGCTTTTCCCTGAATGTGAAACCCCAGTTCGGGTGAGGAGGCACTCATTGTGCCTTCCTTTCCTGAGAAAGGGTAGAGTTCTCATCGAAAATAACCAATTCTATATAATAATTCGATAGGGGCCGGAGTGCAAGAAAAGTACGCTAGATCTGCAGAACCAGTCCAGAACCAATAGTTCTGAACTAGGTAAGGATACGCCTTCCTACCGAAGGGTGTAAAACCCAGTGCCGATACATATCAAAATTGCCTAGGATGTAAGCAGATGTGGCGTTAGCAAAGCCGTACACCCGCTCCTACAAAAAAAAGCGCTGAAACGACAGTCGTATCTTAACATCTCTATCCATAGGGTTACAGTGAAAAGAGGCTCTCTACCACTAGGAAAAGACATTGGGAAGCCCCTCCCCGAACGAGTTCACCTCTCTGACATTGCAGCCTTGAATAATCGTCAAATTTGCTCTCATTTTCGATTTCAGGCGGAGGACGCATGCCGGTGGGCAGCGGATCTTCACGTTCCGGGCGACTTGCCCGGATCAGCCAGAGCAACATACGACCGTTCGGCTCAGGAGGCGCCGGAGGAGGATTTGGACCAGGTGAGTTATTGTTGTACTTATGGTAACAGTGTGATGTGCCAGATCCTAAGTTGGGAGCCTCACACTACTTTTAGTCAGGCTGTTTATTGGGAGCTATGGTTTGCAAGTGAGAGAGAGAGTCTTGTGAATGGAAAAATGGCAATAATTAAAATGCGATCTCATTAGTGAATAAATGGAAAAGCGTTCAGTCCAAGAGCGAGAAAGGGTAGGAACGACTCTGGAGGTCTCTGCCTAGCAGTTCGGAAACTGTGTTGGTAGCAGGTCGAGCGGAAGATAAGTGTTTTCGTTAGACATGTTTCACAATGTGTGGGCTCTTGAGATTGAGAGTACACCCTGTAGAAAGTGAGTACTGCTCAGTCTCAACTTTCGTACCTCGTTGGCGGTGCTCTTTTTACTGAGTCTATTCTGATCCCAGAATTATTTGACAGGTTCTCAGAAAAATAACAAAAGCGCTCTTTCTGCCTCGTCCTGGTGTTTTTCGAATGGGCCACCGACCGACCTCAGCGGCGATGGCGACAAGCGTGGCTGCTCATGAATGTGAAATTCTGCTAATTCACCTGACTCCTGCCTTCAATGGCTAACGTCAAAACAATAAACCACCCACCTCGCGCTAGTATTGCGTTCGCGGCATCGGCCCCGTCCGGAACTACTCCATAACCCCCATTTGGTCTGCAAGACACTCGTAACTTTGCCTTTCTTTCCATGCAATTACCCCAAGTGTTCCATGAATAGGCAGCTATTGACTGCCTCTCAAAAGCTACACTTCTTACACTCCTCGTATTTCGTCTTTGTGCACAAGTGATGAGTTATAATTTGTAACACATGCTAATATTTCCCTTCCCCTTTTGATAATTTTTTTCTTTTTTTTTTCATTTTTCTTCACTGACGCTTCAAATTCAGAAGTTAGCATTAAGGAAGTGAGTCGAGAAGGAGTAATTCACCTAGTTAGAAGAACCACGGACCTCCTGAGGGTGCGAACTGATGCGCAATTCGCATCGAAAAATTTGACCTCGGCGACCTATTATGCCTCAAAGTTGGCGGGTCCGGCGATCTCCGCCCACCGATCATCTGATCACTCGCCGCAGTTCTATACGTGGCGAGTGATTAGATAGCTGAGAGAGCGTAGTGTTGAAGAGGGCACAGCGATGAGAGTCGCATCAATGCTCAAATCAACGGGCAAGGAAGGGGTCCCATTTCTCGGGTTCTGGGCCGTTTCTCATGGTTCTTCCTTCTTTGTGTACCACTCACCATCCCTAGGTTAATTTGAAATGGGTTGCCTTTCATCGTGAATTCGTCCTTTAAAAGTATCTGTATTAGAGCAAGGAACAGACTGCTTCTAAATTCTTTTGCCCAGCGGGCTTGCTTTCTCAATCGGAAAGGTTATTGTTCAGGAGGGGGTCTATGCAAAGACGGCGAGAGCTGGGCGAAGACGAAATTCGTTTTTTCCCCTTTCAGAGAAAATTTGGAACCAATTAGCCGTTCCTCTAGAAATCCCCCCCCCTTCGTCTCCCCCGGATGCTTACCATGGGCCAAATCGAATATTTCAATCTACAGCTCTATGTAATACCGTAAGGCATCAAATGGGAAATAAATCCAGTGAGCTAAATCTGCAAAAACTCATTCACTTTCTATGCACATCTCAGATCCCCCGTTTTTGTGGCACATTTCGAGAGCCTTTGAACTCACGCTTGTTTCTACGGAAGATCAAAAGTGCGGGATCATCACAGTCATCGTTAAAGCTTCGTGACATGTCCAAGTATGACCCTCGTGAGGCGAACAGCTGATGTTGTTTACTTACTCAAGATTCACCTGGGAAACTGTATCATTAGAATTTAGACATATGGAGCTGTGTTCGAAATTGAGTTGTCAGTCGCGATTTCAATTTTGTCAGTTTTGCCTTTTAAGCGTGTTTTCTTCAAGCGCGTGCCGTCGCTGAACTCCACAAAAGCGTTCTCCTTGTTCTTTTCTCATCGGAAACCCGCAGCTAATCCCTCAAAAATCAAAAAGGCAATGGCAGAACGCTTTTCCTTATGGACGACAGCGCCCGCAGCAGTAATTGTTTCTGGATTTCCGGTCCAGACTAGCTTCAGTTGCGCGTCACTGTGTCCTTCTAGTGAAGCTCTCGTATCTTTCTAGCCAGGCCATTACCCTTTCCTTCTTCGCCTTTTCGCGTTCGATCGTCAACAAAGCTGTACCCCAGAAGGGAATAGCCACGTTCCCTAACCAGTCATAATTACGCCTTGCAAAATTACGATCTAATATATCCGACAGTTTTTCGAAATTATTGCTTGTGCCCGCCTCCTGACCCAAACGAACCGAATACCTACTGCCGGGCAGCACCTTTCGATGTCACAATCACCAACCGAAGAGGCGCAGTCATCGGTCAGTCATTTAAATGTTTGGACTTCTCACTCCAGATCGATCCCGTATAACGGCTCGATCGAATGCGCATAGTCTTTCCATCTGCTCTCAGCGGCTATTAATTGCTAAGCTCTGCAGACGATCTTGCTGCGAGCAGAGCAGTCTGCGTGCGTGATGTTGTGTACATGAGAGGCTACGAGTCCCGAACTCTCCCATCACCGATTGTGCTGGCACTCGCAATCGACCCTCATCGCTATCTCATCATTTTGCGCTTACAACCAACGCTGAGATATAGCATAAAGTGATTAAGAGCCTTTACCCGTGATCAATCCCTTTTTGGGATGCGGCACGCATTCTACTTCCATTTGTACATTCGCAGTGGCATTTGAATGCGATGTGGCCTATACAATGACTTGCGGGGGCCAGCCGATGTTCAAGTCAGTGTTTTTTTATCCTCCCAGACAAGTCTGGTACCAATTAACCGACCCCGGAGGGGGAAGGCTTGGCCCGGGCGACTCACGACCCAGGATTTGATCCCCGGAGCGCTCGCGTGGTGAGCGTGCCACTTGCCGCGACCAATTTACACAATGCATGTAAATGTGGAAATAAGGATTAATGGGCTGCAAAAATTCAATGTTAAGAAACTGGTTTGAGCGACTAGTGAACTGCAGACGAGCATTTCACGTTAGTCTAGACGAATATAGCTAATGAGGCCCCTTAAAACTTAAGTTTTCCTTTTCACCAAAATTGTTACCGTCTGCGTGATCAAGAGCTCCTAATTGCAGAAGAACTACGGATCTATTCCGAGAGGTGCTCAGGGGTTCGCGTTGTAAGCTATATCGTCGCCTGCAATAAGGATCAGGAGGCCATGCAGTCCAGCCTCTTTAGACGACCCCGCGTAGTTTTTTAGCAGTACCATGTTTTTGGCCCATTCGTGAATAATGTCAAGCCACACGGTCGGCTGACACCAGACAATCGCTCGGACTACGGCATTTTTTGAAATTCTGCAGGGTTTCAAATGGAATTTGGAAAGTTTTCTTCCATGAAAAGAATCTTCATACCCTCGCTCATCTACGCCAGCCCTGGGCAGAGGAAATCTCCCTCCACTCGAATTTTATTGAAGAAAAATCTCCTGACTCTGCTGCTATTGCGCAATCCTGCGCGGTCGCGAATGGGTTAAAGTACAAACGAGTTGAGTTGAATTCGGTATAATAAGTATCCCTCTTTTGCCTCGGACCGCTGAGCAACGTTGCCATTTATTGAGTCAACTCCTAGCCTAACTTGCGATTTTCTTCCCACTATCATAACATATCAGCGTTTAGCTGGTCGTGAGCATGAGATTCACTTACGGGCCACAAGGTGTCAATAGCCTGGTTAATGCGAGGCGCCTTAGCTTTTTGTAACGCTGCTTACTTTCTGCTGTCGTAATCAATCTGAGACTTAAAGATTTCTTCAGCCTGTCAAGGCTCCGTCTTGAATCCCTTGTAGGCGTCGTTTCATGGTAATGTCTATGTTAGGATGACTTAAATATGTCATCGCAAAGGGGATAAGGCGCGGTTCTGAGAAAAGAGTGAATCTATTTGTGGCAAATGTCGAAATGAGAAGAGGTGAGCGATTGTGCAACAGGAGCGGATGGAGGAAACGCCCTGATCAAAAAAGTGAGCAAAAGCAGCTGAGCTCAGCGAAAGAGGAAACAAAAATAAAGTATGGCGGAAGGGAAAAGAGCAACATTCAGTTCAGAAAGTAGAGATGAAAAGGCGATGGTTTTTAGAATAAGTGAGTGGGCCAACAAGGAAGAAGAATTGAGAAAATGTACACAGCTCGCCCACGAAACCCGTGACGAAGGGTCAATTTGGACCTAAGCATTACGGCCAAGAGAAAAAGCAACGGGAGTCGGAAGAAGCACGCAAGCGACAAAAGCATTAGGGCGGAAAAGAGTAAATGGAAAGAAGGGGTCAAAAAGCCAACCCTCGACTGCCTAGGTAGGACATCTACTCCTTCTGATCTCATTTGTTTTTGGATACGCTTGCTAGCGACTAGTACGTGACCTAGCTACAGTTAGAAAAGTTCGCTGCAGTCGATTGAATCTGGAAGGACTACAAGTAACAGCATAGCTGGCAAAGAGCTGTTGCTGGGGCCTTCACAAAGAAACTCCCCGTCCGCTTTTTATACCGGAGAGGACAAGCTGGACTAAATTGGCGTTCAAAATTACTTGGTCATTCCAATTTTGAATGGTCCATTTCTAGAGTTAAAAGCGATTTCAATCAACTGAATAAGGCTTTGCCGCCCGACATCTCGCTAAATTTCGAACAAACATGTAGGCAGCTAAACAGAAGGCTGCTACATTACTCGACGCTTTCGCCTCCTCCCGGATTACATGTTTTGGAGCAGCTGGCGCTAGTGGTACACTACTCCTAAAATTCGCCCATAAGCGGGTGTCTCTGTGGTGCTAGTCCCAAGAACGTCCTCCTAACGCATATACCATTCACCGCTCATGAAATCCGTTTCTAATACCAACTAGTCATGCCGAAAGACCCATTCTTTCCAACTCTGCCGCCTGCACAATTGCGTGGGTCGTGTGAGTGTGTATGCGTGATGACGGCCATCCACACCACGGCATGGGGCCGTTTGTCACAGCCGGTCCTTGCGAGGATTGCCTCGGGGGAGTACGTCGCGATGACATCGTACGAAAAGTCCAGAGTGTCTTGTCCTCAATTTTGAGCAGAAAAACTCCTCTATGGGTGAGAACAGGAACTAAGACGATGGCTGATAAGGGCATCAGGCATCATTTTGTAGGAAGAGTATCAGCAAGCAGAGTTTCCTCTTCCAAGTTTTTTTTTTCACTGTACTTTTTTCAGGTGGTCACCCTCTCTCTGGACCAGATCCAACAAGTCCGACGAAAAAGGATGTCAAACACCGCTTCGAGATCACAAAAAAGTTAGGCTCCGGTACATACGGAAAGGTCTCGTTGGCGTTCGACCACAAATTCGACCGTGAAGTGAGTAAAAATCGGCCGATAATCACAATCGCTCTGACTTCGTTTTATCAGTTCCTAATTTCTTACCTTTTTGCATCTCCTTCGCTCTCCATGTGACAATAGACGCTATTCATCTCACTGCTGATTTATGTCGTCAACAATAAATCAAAGGTATAGGTAACGCATCCGCATTGATCAAGCCCCCTTTTGATCGCCACGCCTTCTACTTTCATCAAACAAATTATTTCTAATGACCTTTTCCGATCTGCAACAGTGACTTGGAGCTTAAGACATTGTCCAGATCGGTGGTTTGCTACTATATTTATCCGCTCCCAGGCAGGAATTGTATCAAGCTAGCCGATCCCTCAAAGAAGGAGAGCCTCGATCATTTTGGATGGGTGCACGATCTAGGACTGATCCCACACAATGCACAATTAGCCTATCATTATCATCTTACATCTAATTCAACTGTTGCATAATTGGACTTTATCGGCCGCACTTTGAACTATGAACGAAGGCAAAAAATTGATTGGTCAGACGAATAATGCGATTACCGTCAGAATCACATAACAGCTGGCCCAGTACTCGTTTCTTCATTGGTCTTCATGGTTTGCTTTTGGTAGGAAAAGTTGGGAACTTCGATGCTAGCTAGTTTGAGGATCACTGACCCGTTGAATACAACGCTGAATCTTCTATCGTTGCGAACCAAAACATAATAGCTTTGTTCGGATAGCCTGCAATTGCAGAGGGGAAAAAAGACAACGAGGGTTTTTTAAAAGACAACGAGGTAATGGAAGGGGCGCCGGGCGCGACTGCCGTTTCCAGGTTCAACAGTCTCCTAATATTTGGAATCCCTTCCTTTCACGTTGACAGGCTGAGGTTATCGAGCAAGAAGACGACTGTTTGGCGGTGGCCAATCAATCTCAGAGACACAAGCCATTCAACTTTTACCCCACTACTTTTACGATATTTGAACGGTTGGCACTAAAATTGATTTACTACTGTTGATCACAGCTCATGTTTTCCGTTCTCATTCACCAAAGTCACCGATCTGAGAAGATTTCATCCTTCTCGTGGACGCCAGAATGCGATTGGCGACTCTAGCCATTGCGCCATGTCGCTGTGTAGGTCATTTTATATACAGATTTAAGGTTCACGCTAAAACGCATAATATGGGCCATCTCCGTTGCCGTTCCCACCCCTTGCCCCTTCCCCCCCCTCCCGAACACGAGGCTGATTGACACAAAAATTGTTGCAATAATTGAATGCCGATAGTGAGCAACTGCCTAAGGCAGATACATAGTGGTGAACACCACGCTGTTGCTATCTTGCGTTAAACGAAGCAACCTTATGGAGCAACTTGACCCCAATTCGCCTTGCTGAACTGTGCACTTTTCACTTGCACTGGGTCGCAAAAAGTGAGAGATTAAGTAGAAGTCCTGGATGTTCCCGCTTGAAACTTCTTTGTGAGTGGCCTACAAGGAAGTCTGTGAGCGCTAATAAGGGCTTGATTGCTGAGAAGTGTGACTAACTACTGGAGCTATGTGTCGCCGATCGCTCAGTGGGGCCTCGAAGCGCTGCCCACTTGAACTCGTAGGGCTGTACGGCAATGCTGTTAACTATCGTTCGAGGTGGTGGTGGCGAACGAAAAACAACGCCGCCGGTCTTTCTGTTACAACGGCTGAGCTTTGCGGAGGACGGCCGCGATGGATTTATCGATCACACAGCCGGAAGGACAGGAGGAGAGCAAGGGACCAGCAAATTTGTTCCGGGTTAGGGCTTCTAAACGAGAGAGCGCCTTGGTACGGTAGATGCACTTTTTTGTTCGCCGCTCGTAAAGGCGATCGCACTTTCGACTTGTTTTAATTAACTTGCTATTTTAACGCCGCCGTTTTTGACTGCTTCGAACGCTGCGTAACTTGTAGCGCTTTACTCAGTCACTTAGAGGTACTGTCGAGCCCCCCTGCGTAAAGTTCAAGTTAATTTTTCATTCAGCATTCAATTCAGTAAAACAATCGTGCTCGGAAGAAGTAAAAATAGCCAGCATGAATCACCTCCACAACATTCGGTAGTACTGGTAGTACACAGCTGATTTGTCAGGAATGACTCCTAAAAATAAGGATGACTCAGAAATCGGCTTGGTCATCCCATAGAGACATTTTTTACACGTCTTCTCCAGAAGAACATTCTCTTGGAATGTTTTTCCAAACTCACTTGGGTTGATTGGAATGGAGGGCTACTACTCTCTACTCTCCACAATGAATGCTACACTTCATGTAATGAACGTTTCCGTAGCCTTCTTCGAAGCCTCAAAAGTCGAAACATTTCATCAAGCCATTCACTGATTACCATTTCAACTCACAAAAAAAAAGTATTGGACGATGCCATAAGAAGCCTTAGCCTATTTTGGGGCTTAGCTGCGCAATAATATGAAGCATTTGCTCAAACTGAAAACTATGTACCATTTCTAATATTGCCAGCATCTATAATCAGTCTTGCTGCAGTTTGCACCCTAGTAAATGGTTTGCACTTTCTCCATTCTACGTTCGCCCGGAAAACTGCTCTAGTTGTGTGCACTCGAACACACCAGCTGATGTCAGGACGGTCGCCGTCCCGTATATCGAATATCGGGCCTAAACAACTCTCCCAAGGAGCTAAATTAGCACCAAAGATGTACGGGAGGAACAGGATGATGAATTATGGGCAAACAAACCGCCAGACGGTTGAAATTATACGTCCGCTCACCCCACAGCACTGTCTCACCTTGAAGGCCCTACTCGGGATCGATTTGATTTGTTATCTTGTTGAAAAACTAGACAATAGCTGCAACGAGGAACACTGGTAAGGAGGAAAAGTAAAGAGGGCTATAGAACTCCAAAATTTCCCTTGTATGGTCGGCCTTTGTAGGAGTAGCCTTTGCGGAGAGAAACAGCGGTGCGAGGAGAGGGAAAACACGTGAAACAACGCCACCCGTACCGCTATTGATAAGGATGGCAGCACTGCAGCGAACGAGCACGGCCCTTAGCCGCCGCACGTTTTGAGTCGGGACAGTGTGCGACACGGCCAGTGCTTGAAGGAACCCTGCCTCCTCACTCAAGGTAGGTTCAGCTGCTCTTATCAATCTAAATCCCAATGAACTTGGAAACTTTCTGCTTCGACCTTTGAACTTTTAGTGGCATATTAAATCTACATAGCAACCATTGCTGTCAGCATTCACACACATAACCTGAGAGCACCGAGGGCAACCGCCCGCATCGGTAGGGTTTCGGATTCAAGTCGTGCTCAGGACAAAGTATTTTGCGAAGAACACTTGTGATGACTTATGCATCGCAAAATACGGCGAAAAAACAGCATTTCAAAACAAGACCAATAATCAATAAATTCACCCCTTAATTGGTCTGGAATTTCATGCTCACTGTGTCGTTAGGTTTACTGATATTCACTCCATCTTCATCCCCTTTCCCTCAGTGAGCGTCAGCATGAGACTTATTTATATTGTAACCTCATTTTTGGAGTTTCACTAGAAAGTATAATATGTTCAAAATAATGATGTTATACAGGTGGCAGTGAAGCTGATCAAGAAGAGCGCCATCGAAAACAAAGCCGATCTGGTACGAATACGTCGTGAGATCCGGATTATGTCCGCTCTTCATCACCCAAACATCATCCAGATCTTTGAGGGTAGGCCAGATTTTTCAGTGAACTGTGGCCCTGGCTACCATATGCCGCAGCTAAGAGGTACCAATTTCAGTGTTCGAGAATCGAGAAAAAATCATTCTGGTCATGGAATACGCAAGCGGCGGCGAACTTTACGACTATGTCTTCTCGTTTTGGGTCGTTGCCAGAGAGTGAAGCCAGGCGAATTTTCCGGCAAATCACCTCAGCCGTACTATACTGTCACAAGGTGAGCTGTCTCAAGACTTTCACCCAAGTCAACCGTCGCGTTGGACAAATTTCAAAAATTTTACGACTCCACCCCCTTCTGGAGAGCCACGAAACGACCTCCCCCCCAGCTCTTACTATAGTATAATTTGATTCTAAGACCAGCTGACCCAACTCTACCCACATTTCGAAATAGCTGTCGATAGGGGGGGCACATCAACAGTGAAACGGCAAATTTCTTCTGTTGGTACTCACAAAGTGTAAAGCGTCACGCTACGATCCCTCATTGGTGTAAAATTGACGCTGCTTGTGACCATGCAAATACGCCCCTCACCTTTTCGTCGGCCGAATACGACCCCCCCCCCCCCTCGTTGGACTTAATCCAACGGACGGTTGACCCTGCTTTCACCTAAAATGAATGCTGGATGATTCATGAACCTATTTACCGAGCCTTTCTGTCTATTAGAGTGTTGTGAAAGTGAATGTCCACCATTGGATCCATATAAATAAATATAAGTCAGTTTTCATGAATCTTAAAAATTCTGTTTCAGCATCAAGTGGCTCATAGGGATCTCAAATTAGAAAATATCCTGCTCGACCAGGATAATAACGCGAAGATCGCCGATTTCGGCCTCTCCAACTATTTTGGGACAAAGGTTCGTTCTCTTCCATGGTTTGAGTTCGCTCTGGAACCTTGTGCAATAACCCTATACCACCAATCCATATTTGCTGTATTTGCGACCGAGTTCTGTTCTCAGTTCCTACAGCCTATTTATTTTCCTTGAAGGCAGTTTTTGTGATAACGCGAAATGCAAATTATAAAGCCTCAGAAAGTGAAAAAATGGAGTGGTTACCAAAGTTCATTAGCAATGACAGACAGTGACAGGGCGAAGATCTAGAGAAGGCCCTTGTTTCAGCTCTTGATTAGCAGCGTGCACAAGTGCAGCACGACAGAACCGATTGCCACTCAGCTTTCTCTCTTGCATGTCGCGTTTCAACAATGCCATATGGCGGTGTACATTCTCTGTTCCAATGTCCTCTATTTTCCTTCAAAGAAACTATTCTTACTTTCGTAGGACTGGTTACGGTGCAGTCACCGGCTATTTTCAATGAATGAAGCTACCTGTTCTGAAAAGACCCATGGAGCATTTATTTCTTGGAGAGCGTCTGCAGCTGCAGTATGATTAACTTAGTCTTGTTTCAGATGGAGCTCGTCGATCTGTCTTTTAGTCAAGATAGCGCTTTTGAAGACAGGGCCCTTGTTATTATGATATTATTCTTCTGCCAACGTGGTTGTTAGGTGGAGAATTTTTAGTGGACCTGACGTTTTGACGAGATCATCTTCCTTGGCAGAAAGAATAATATCTTCTGAAGGTGCCGTTCACGACGGATGTGAACCAGCTTCTCCAATGCTCTCCCTTTGCACTGAATCAGCACCTAATCGCTCATCACTCTTGAAATTCCTCTGAGTTTCCATGCCAATCGCGACCGAAAAAGATCAGGATAATTAAAGGAATCCTTCACAGAAAAATCATAATTCCATTTTAAGCCATAAATCACTGGCTTGAGACTCATCATCCACGATAAGAATGAAAAGAACAGAAAAAATTGCATTTGTTGGTAAAAAATTCGAAAAATCGAAAGGGCTGCTACGCGTTCAAAGACCGCCGGACATCTTTCACAAATGCTGGCGACGGGGATGCTTCCACTTGGTTCTTGGAGTGCCTTCACTAGAAACTCTTTCTGGCCTTTTGACATTGCTTCATTCACATCTCACACTTCTACTCCATTGCTATTCCCTGATACGTAGCCGCCCCAAGGCGGACTTCTTTCCATGCCCCGCCTTTGGCTCCGCCCCTTTTACCTTCGATTGTCCATAGAGTGTAGTTTTTGTAAGTTTGTTTCTCTTCGGAAACCGAATCTTCATGCGTGAAACTTTGTGTGCTGTTTCCAGTGATCACAACTGATACATTCATGTTGAGAAAGAATGCAAGAATTTTGCGCGAAGGATTCCTTTAAGCAATACTGAGGCCTGGATATGTGTAGCTCATACTCAGTTTTCCTCTCTCTTTTCCTTGAGCACACCGCAATGTTTCTTCACCGTGATAACTTCCACAGCTGCCTAATTGGCTCAGGTTTTCATCTTCGAATCTCCTTTTGACGAAATACATTTCAGTCCCTTCTTACCACTTTTTGCGGCAGTCCACTCTACGCCTCTCCAGAGATCATCAATGGCACCCCTTATAAACGCCCTGAGGTAAGTTCTAGCTCCAATATATGTCAGTTTTTTCGGTCACTACATTATTTAAGGTCGATTGTTGGTCGCTGGGTATTCTTCTCTACACCCTCGTCTACGGTTCCATGCCATTTGATGGACGTGATTTCAATCGAATGGTTCGACAAATCAAGCGCGGTGCCTACTACGAGCCGGATACACCATCAAGTTAGCCCTTAGCTTCGTAACTAAAGTTTGTAAACTCTGAGCAAGGCGACTTGGAAACCTTAGCTTTTTGAAAAATAGAGCCAAAAATTATAACAGCTCTGTTGGCCAATATTTGTTACACATTGGCAAAGAGCACAATAACGCCCTACCTGCTTTTCGAAAAGTATATATCAGGATCAAAATGGAGAGGATTTCTTTTCCTTTTCTGAACATTACGTAGGTGGAGCTGTTCGGGATCCGAACGCATAGGAAGCCCTAAAAACTCAACACGCATCAACTTTACCCTGCCTTCGCAATGGAAGTCCTCCTAGTCATGCAAGTCACCATCCCACTGTCGAGCAGCCCTCGATGGACGCTTGACCCTGCTCCAAATCTCTCGGCTAGTTAGAGTATGGCATTGATGGATCGTTCCAAAGCCGTTTTCAAATCTGAATTTCGTCGAGTTTTGAAAGTGTTGTATCTTTGCATCTATGGTAAGGGGACCAATAATTGAGAACTAATGGGTTACTCTAAACAATGCTGTTTACCCGAACGCAGCCCCAGCCGATAATGATACATGTGTAACTTATCAAAATTAAACGCTTTTAGACCACGTCCGGAACAGACCAGAAAATTCAGACTGTATTCCCAAGGATCCTCTCGTGACTAAAGAAGAACAAGTGTACAACCAAGTCTTAAAGCTTCAATTGTGAAATCTCGCACACTCTGTTTCAGCAGCGTCGATGCTGATTCGCAATATGCTGCGAGTGAATCCGGAACGCCGTGCTGACATTTTCGACATCGCCAGCCACTGGTGGTTGAATCTCGAGGAGAATATGCCTGTTATTCAGGAATTGCCAGAGAACCAGGGTGCTTTCATGCTACACAATGTCGGATGAATGAATGAAGCAGCATGTCCACGATGACATATCTCGGTAAATAAATGCTTTGCAGATAACCGACCACACCCCACTGACGGAAAGAGCGGAGACAATGATCGTTCAGGTTTGTGCTGTTGAGCTTATGAAAAGATCGATTGCTCCGATGAAATAGTTCATTCAGATTATAATAATAATTAACGATTTGGACTGTTGCTGGGGCCAAGGGGGTCTGCTAAAAGCAGGCTAACGTCTCAGTAGTGGGTTTTGAGTCAAACTTCAAGTTTGTAGTGAGCAAGTATATTGGTAGTTGATGAATTAAGGGAATAGGCGAGTGACAATTAGTCAATGCGATTTGGCATTGGTGAACCAACCGACGTAGGGTATAGGAAAGCATACGTATCAATTTGGTTAAGTCCGTCCTTTGGGTATTTCACGCAATCGTCTAATCGGGGTACCCAACACGGGGCCCCTCGCTCGGCGAGAAGGCAGATCGGTCAGCGACGAGTTGTGGCGCGTATTGTGCGATGTTAGATGCACTATGGCACCTTCGTTGACTTGGGCTATAATCGCTAACAGGTACACACTGCGACCTCAGCAAACTAGCCTGTCTGCGTCTCTGCCCTCCCCCACCACCGGCCCTCCCTGTCGAGCACCCCTCTGACGCAATCGACGGGCCTCCTGTCGGGTACCCGTCTAATCACCTCGCCTATTCACATAATCAATACGTATAATTTTCTTCTCGGCCAATCGCCCTCAGTCATGAACTCTGAGCAATACCTTATGCTTTAGGATTTGGCTGATGAGACGGATGTCTTCATGGAGTTTGGTCACCTCAGCAATGAAACACGAAAGAAGATTGAAGAATTCCGGCGACGCCGAAAGCAGGCTGAGGAATACAACGAGAACTCTCCTGTCAAGCCACCGAAGGTAGAAACCCTGAATGTTATTTTCTCGACGGCTTATAACGTATTCGAAAGAAAAAGAAAAAAAAAGCACTGCAGACGGCACGAAAGGATGGTGAACAAGTGGCTGAAATGAAGAGCGAGGACAAGAGCTTGAGAGGATTAAAGGAGCCAGCTAAGGTGATGGCCCAAGGGAATCCTCCCTTATTGCTCTTGATTAATCAAATCAAAATTCAGGAGAAAGATAGCGACGACCCATTGGAACGATTACGGCAGATTGAAAATCGTCTCGGGCAGCAGCGGAAAAAGAACACACTCAGTAATGTGCCGCAAACAGTAAGTGACCGCTTTATTGCTTTCAGTTCAGAATACCACAGAAAGTGAACATTCGCAAACAAGGAACTGTTCGAGCACTTAACCTTACTTCTTCTTGTTCGCGATTTCGTACTTCTTGGAACTGCGGCATTGTTGGATGCATTTGAGTGACTCGTCTTTCTGCTGATAAGACGAATAGTCAGGATGATCTGCGACCATTTTGACGAAATCCTCCGCGCATCGTTCGGCACAGGATCTGAATTCTCCATTGACGGTTGGCAGAGCGCAGCATTCGGAGGACCTCAATTAAAAAAAGCGAGCATTGTCACTTTCGCACGGTTAGAGAAAGAAGAAAATATCGTATTTTTCTATTTTCTATTTATGTGGGAAGCGTGGGCCCGAGATATCACTTTGGCAGTTGTGCGAATTTTCAAGGCATGCTCCAGAAATCTCGCATTGATTCGAAAATCTTCATTCAGGGTTAACTAACCCATGGAGACAAGAAAAACTGAGTTTTGATGAGAGGAATTAGGTTGTTCAAAAATCAAATAAGGTTGGAGATCCTTTGAGCTTCATTATTTCATAAAACTCCTCTGTGTTTTTATTGAAATGAAGCTCCTACAAAAACTTTATTCGCGGACGTGTCGAACCGTAAGCTCCTCTTGAAGCCTATGAAAGCATCCGCGCGTTACGTGCTACAAACCTGTAAAAGGCTCACGGCCCGAAACGTGAAATAATTAAAATATCGTCAAATAAAATTCTTCGGAGGAGCTCCATTTCACTACAAAGAAATATTGAAAAGAACGTTGAATAACCTTTGATCCTCTAAGTTTACCGCATTTAAATTTGGCTGCGATTCAAATTGACGTCAAATTCATGGGAAGTCTTCAAGGGATCTATGTTCTAAGGTGTTAAAAAAGTAGTGTGGAAGTTCACGCGTGTTAAGGGAGTCTCTATATAGACTTGACCTATTTTATGTGAAAGTGTCATTGAATTACGTTTTGAGATAACTTCGTTCTAGGCTTTTTGTTTCATATTCTACTTTGCTCCATTTTTCGTGAGAAAAGGTACGGTTTATTTTTGTGGTATTCTTTATCCTTCCCAATTATTTCTACTCGCTGAGTCGGCAATTGTTCATAACACTTCGAAAGAAATTCAAAAATGAACCATGAATTGAGCCATTCACGGAACACTACAAAGGGAACACCAGGAAGCGCGGGGACCATGGCAGCATGGGGCAGAAGTTTGAGGGTGCTCCGTCGTGGCAATAAAGTAAATGAGAAATTCCCCCAACGCGACTGCTAAACGGCCATTCTGGTGACAGTTACGGGATGTCCTCCGGGGTTGTGGTACTAAACGCGTCACGCGCTGCACTCTTGAACTCTCTCTAAAGATTCCAAGTGTCGAGCGCTCGTTTAGTGGCTTCAACCATCAAGTTCAATTGGACGTCTAGAACAAACTGCGTCGGCGAGCCCAAGTTGTTGTGGAACCATTTTGAGCGGTCTTTCGAGTCGTGTGTTTTTCATACACGCTCATAAAATTTCTAGCCAGTCGAGATGCATTTGCGCCCCGATTACGCTGCTCTATACGGAGAAATCTACTATACCCCATCGCTAACCCATGGAAGTCGGTTCAAATGAGCCACTCACCAAGGGTTTCGGAGCCGCTTCAAGAACGGCCATCAAAATGGCTGCCACCCAAAGCGCCACGAATGCGTGCAAATTCATGCAGCTCCTTCCGTCGCCTGTAGGAAAAT
>MU868477.1:144240-155003 GCA_036418205.1 Ostertagia ostertagi | reverse complement strand
ATCGCTTCCTTGGCAGCCAAGTAATTGCTCCGTGTGGCGCAGGTTTTCCCCCAATGTGAAAATTGCTTATTGTAATCGCTTCCTTTGAAGCAGTGAAAGAGCGAGCACGGATAGGAGGGTGCACAACAGATAAGAGGGCGCCAGACGACAGTATGCTGCGAGTGGAAAGCATTGCAGCTGCTGCAGCTATTTTTGCACGGCCCTAGTGCTTTTATCGGTATTTCCATGCATGGGAGTGTCAATCTGAAAGTGATTATTCGCAAGCGGTCTATCCTACATCTAAATGGTAATCCTTCACCCGACTTCTACCTGGGTTGTGCCTCCAACGAATCCGAGGATGGACAAGTACTCAATGGTACAGAAATTAGAGTGGAATAGCTTGATTTTACTTTCGGCATCACTTCGTTGTCCTGTGCTCCCTTCTCGGGCGATTATATGGCTCATCCGATAGGTGGTTCCCGCGAAGACGCGATCTTAGTAAGTCGTGGCTCATGATTTGAGGAAATGTTGAGGAAGACGATATACAGTAGCGGTCAAAAGTGTTCGCCGAAACGGTTTTTCGTGCTTCTCTTTTTTTGCCAGAAAAAAATCAATGGTGACCTCGAAAAATTTTCTTTTGAATATCCTGATTCTTTAAGACTTGAGGATATAAAAACACTAGAAAACATAGTATATCAATCTTTGGAGGGCGTTGCTCAAGCGAGAAAAAATAATGCACTAAAAATCGTTTCGGCGAACACTTTTGACCGCTACTGTACCTTCTTCGTAGTCTACTGCGAATTGATAGCTCTGAAGAAAGCATAAGAGAAGAGTGCTCATGGGAAACACTAGAAAATGATATACGGAGTTGAAAAATGGATGTCTTCGGAAGTCGCTCAGTATCTTTACCACTAAATGCTTATGAAACGTAACTACCTGCGCCTTCGGTTCGAAGATCTTACTATTTCTATAGATGCTTTACGTTTGACTTACCAGGAAAGGTCATTAGGCCAACCCGGCCAAATGAAATGAGGTGCACATTTCTGTACGCAGCATGAGACGCTGAACTCAAATCTGCTTTCATTATCTGCTGAACTCTTCTCTGAAAGGAGTTACGGAGGGTTTTTGTTGCCGCCCTTGATTTTCAGTGTCTTGCCTGCAATCACATGTTAGCTCCATTATAAAAGTCTCGAAAGGAAGAACCGGGTGTGGTGAGCTTCGGTAGCGCAGTTGGTAGCGGTCTTGCTTCTCAAGGGGTTACGGGTTCGGTTCCTCCCGGGTTTGGTGTTTTGCTTTTTGTCAACATAGCTGAAAAGCCTTTTTGAATCCGTTATATTATCAATGGTTGCCCGACGCTACACTACAAAGAGTTTGCAAGCAAATTCTCTTAAGCTCGAGCGCTACTTGTCTGTTAGTGCACATGGTGCCCGTAGTGCAGGTACCAGGCAAGTAGGTGCGATATTCGTATTCAGAGGATCAAAATACCCCTAGAAACGAGTTTCTCGCCAAACCTGAGGTCATGAACTAATTGAGAAAAAGCGGAGCAGTGATGGGATTACCACTCCTCAAACTCCACTTTTTTGGGTTGACCAATCATGGACGGGGAGAGGAGAGAGAAGGGGTTGTATTAGGAAATAATGCCTTGCAGATCTTCGGATGATGCAGACGGGCAAGCCAGACACAATTTTTGTCTATTCTGAAGAGTGTTGAAGGTTTGTTCTACCCCAGTGCCAGGCTTTTGTAATGGATTGGTGGATAAGCGAGTAAGTGAACTGAGCAAACACAAGATATTATCGCGAGTTAGGTCAAGATTCCAGGATCTAGCCTAAGAAATTGCCCCAAAGGGAGACGCCTGATCAAGCGAAAGCATCATAACTTGTCCGCAGCAAGAAATTTGGCGTTACGCATACGAGCGCCCAAAGTAGTGAGGAGCAATGCCGCCCTAGTCCGCTATTAATTAGATTTAGATTTAGATTTTGAATAGCCCTTAAGATTCTTTGTACTTTTAACTATAACGAAACATGTTAAACTACCGAGCAGGGTCAACCCTACGTTGTTACGAGTAACAACGGGGGGGTCGTACTCAGTTGAGCTTGGAGGGAGGGGGGTCGTACCCTCTCGGTGGCCGACAGTGGGATTCTTGGTAATATCGGATAATAGCCAGCACGTTACGTTTTCGTAAGATGACTGATACAGCATCTATAAACCACGATTCCCTCTAAATGAGCTTTCAAATGAATCAGCGAATTAGAAGGGCGCCCGAGGCGTGGCGCGCACCAAGGCAAGGGATGTAGTGCAAGCGCATGCTCGGAGCTTTCTAGCACATCCTAAATTAAACATAAAATTGGTCTTCCAAGAAGTTACGGGCAGTGAAACCTAAGAAAACTCGCGTTTTCGAGAAAATGGCTTGAAGAATACCCCTCAAAATAAAAAGTAACAACGGGACTAATTTTTGAACTGCTGATCTTTCAGGAACGCTTGGGTGCTCGTTAGAAAGCTTGAAACCTGTAGTTTATTATACCGTGTTCAGCTTCCCAAATGAATGACTTTGAAGGAAGTTATGATCGTTTGAAGGTCAAAAAGTCGCGGTTCCAAAAAAATAGTAACGCAAACCCCCAAAAAAGTAACAACGGGACTAATTTTTGAACTACTGATCTTTCAGGAACGCTTGGGTGCTCCTTAGAAAGCTTGAATCCTGTAGTTTATTATACGTGTTCAGCTTCCCAAATGAGTGACTTTGAAAGAAGTTATGATCATTTGAAGGTCAAAAAGTCGCTTTGCACAGAAAAAAGTAACAACGTACTAAATTTTTATTAAATTAACTTTCGAAGAATTTTTACCTATGGTTGGAGAGAGAATAATTTGAATTTTCCAAATCAAATCACTTCGGCGCAGAAGCTCGAATATGAAGGAAGTTATAGCCTTAGAAAGAGGGGTGTAAAAATTGTGTTGCAATTGAAGAACGTGAAGGATTTCAGTATTTCAATTGGAGCGATAATTTTTTCTGACTTCTCATAAGTTTTTATCAGGTAATATTGTCAATATTCCGGTCACTGGTTCAGTTTATTTCATCTCCTAGTTTGGTAACCCTTTGGAGTACACGGATATCTTTGAATGCATCTCATTTTTTCGTGTTTGGAAGCAGCGATGAATATCTGTCGTGGATTTTGCTAAAGTTTCATCTTTGATGACTTACGTAGAAATAAATATTGATGGTAAACACTGTCTCTACACAAGTGTCACATACAAGGGGGGGGTCGTATCAAATCACCCATGAAGGGGGGGGGTCGTAAAAAATTTCCAAAGAGTAACAACGATAGGGTTGACCCTGACTAGCGATTGAGAATCTTCTAGCTATCTTACTGCAAACGGCAAAAGAAAAACTCGCCAGGGAGTCGATCCCCTGACCTCTTTTTCGTGAGCCTCGACCACAGCCCCTGCGCTTTTCTGCTTCATAATTCCTTTCAGAGAAGAGTTCAGCAGATAAGGAACACATATTTGAGCTCAGCGTCCCAAGGCGCGTATACACATATACATCT
The DNA here is from genome assembly GCA_036418205.1 of Ostertagia ostertagi. Lineage (NCBI taxonomy): Eukaryota > Metazoa > Nematoda > Chromadorea > Rhabditida > Trichostrongylidae > Ostertagia > Ostertagia ostertagi. The sequence goes on along the minus strand of MU868477.1, from coordinate 151,485 downwards.
CATTTCAATTGGCCGGGTTGACCAAATGACCTTTCCTAGTTAGTCACTTGAACCTAGTCATGTTTCACTGCTTATAACTTGTGCCTTTCGCAGACGTAATGTGCTTTACTTAAACTAATGCAAAGCTAGTTTTCAGGTGCCTGAAACCGCATACCAACCAATGATTCAAAATTACTGTCTCAGCGATTCGGAAACTGACAGTTTCGCTATGTTGCAGAAGCCTGATTTCCAGGTAACCTCACAGCATTATCTATAACTGAAAATATTCCGTATTGATCATGGCTTCTCCTCCAGGCGAGTGTCATGTTAAGAGCAAGAAAATAAAGAAAACGTTAGAATAAAAAAAACAAGCTTATTCACTCGAAAACCTTGAATACTTTTCTATTGCTGAAACTGTGAAGATGAAATAACGACTCAACAAAGGTTTTTTATGGCCGTGCTTAGGAACTGGAATTCTATTTTTGGGCTTTCGCTTCTACCCCCCCCCCCTGAGCGTCAACCTTTCTGGCTCAATTCACTGCCTCGTCCGATGCCTTTTTCCGAGAACACTTATGTATTAATAAGGGATGTTAATTTTGTACACCGCGCTCCCTAAGTTTCAATTCTCTCCATTTTTACGAAAGCTGAAGTGAAAGTAGTCAGAGTGAATATTGGCGATCACCGTCTGGATCTGATAACGTGTACGAAATCGATGATGCTGTGACCTAGAATGAAGGTGACATCGTAGGAAGAAGTCATTAATGCGGCTTTTCGGTGCCTGCAAGAAGTCGGAACCTTCCATCAAGGTGCTTTTAAAGTGCAAGCGAACACGTTTTCACAGTAAGCAATATTGAAAATAGTGTGGGTAGTGAACGATTTTCCAAACAAGGTCGATTACCGTTTCCTGTAGCGTTTCAGCTTTTCGCCGTGTGATATTCGACATAGCAAAGCATACTGTTATGCTTCTAACAGCTACAGCGGCAAATTTTGTCAATCTCTTCCTATGGTAGAGATATTGAAAATGGAAGCAAGTCGTAGTAGCAGGCGCTGACCCCTGAAATGCGAGGTACTTTTTTGACGGACCTAGCACCGCGTCAGCTCCAACAATCACTCCACTCTTCCTGTCAGTTTGTTAGTGAGGGATGCGTGTTTCTCACCCGTGTTGATAATCGGAAAGGCAGCTAAAACAATGAGAACAAGAGAGATTACATTAAGATGTCCAATCGTTTTTCGAGCATTACTTTTTCACCTCTGGTCGGGTCCAACAAGCGATTCTTTGCAGTTCATGCTCGACCTGCCATGATGAGATCAGCAGGCTAGTTCAAGCTTTTCAAGATTCGAGCCTTTCTTAGGGTCACATTGTGCAAAACACTGCTCATGGCGAAGTTCCCTGCAGATAATCAAGCATTTTCAGATAATGGTGAAAGTTTCCAAAAGTTCGTGAGGATTTTGAATTCTTCCCTGTGTTCCTTATTTCAATGAAAACCAATATATACGGGGGATTCTGCATATATTGTGTGAATTCGGAACAATTTCGTTTTCTATCGGCTATGCTAGATCAAAAATAATAAAGTTTCCAAACTTTTGACCGCTACTGTACAGTCGATATCTCGAAGTCTGATTGGGCGTGTCACCGGAAATGACGTGGCAGCCACCGCACTTGATAGATGTTGTGTGGATAAAATACTCCGCCAGATATCAGCAAAGCGTGTTGGAAGCAGCTTATCCGCGCAACTTCTATCAAGTGCGGTGGCTGCCACGTCATTTCCGGTGACACGCCCAATCAGACTTCGAGATATCGACTGTATGTACCCAAGTCGTGCCAAAAGTGTTTATATCCACAGGCACCTTTTTAAGAACCGCTTCCATCTGAAATTAGCAATTTTTTGAAATCATTTAGTTATATGAAGCAATTGCGATGCAATTTCAACTTTGTCAGATCTCTCTAGCTTCATCGTTACAGACTGAAGTTGTGCATCCCGTACTGAGGAGTGAGCCTTCATACAATCTTTGCCTCTTTCCCGACAATGTCGCTTTGCAAGACAGAAGCATCGTATTGCGGACAATTATAACTTAAAGAGGAAGTACTACATATTTGCGACAGCCTCCACAACCCAGCAAAATTTGAGGGTAACCTAACTATGATACGTGCTGGGTACATATTCCAATGCTGTACATACCATGTGGCATTCGTTACCGGAATCTCCCAATTATTTTCGATGGACACAATTTTTTCAGTGTATGATAGAATTGCTTTTTAGATTCCGACGCAGAAGAAGTCCAAAAAGAAAGAGCGCAGCTCAAGAAAGGGATCCGAACAGAAAAATGGACAAAATGGTGGATCACGACGAGAGCAGCACTCAAGAATGGTAATTATTCGACTACCTAAAAGTTGCTAAGCGGTTGTGCGTCTCTACCTGTCTGACACAGAATTCACAACTTTGTTCGCTTTCTTAGCTGAGCGATCAAACGCATGGGATATTAAAGGCAAACTCCGGGATGGTATCAGCGCTTTGTAGTGATAGCTTAGCTGCGGAACGACCTGAAAGTGGAAAGGAAAGCAAGAGAAATCTTTGGGAACTGCTGAAATTAAGGCCTTAACCTTCAATAGGGTAGGGTCGGATGTGGTACGATGGCGAGAAAGGGCGGTCAAAGAAGACAAAATACGCGAGAGAGCACGTCGTTTGAGAGAGCACGCTGATCTCTCATCAATGCTCATCTCCCATCCTAAAATGAATGAGCCAGGACCCGAAGAACTGGTCGAGGTCGTTGTATTCATTGACAGAAAGTCAAATTTTTTCTCTCGCCTCTTCTGCTTAGCGGCCAAGCAGTAATGCCAGGGCTATATGATAGATATGATACTTTGGTCCAGCCAGTTTCCCTCAAAAGTGGCGAGTTATCTTTGAAATGTGAAGTCGGGCGTTCATCTGGAGAAAAGGATTTTGGAGACGTTACAACGTTTTCTCGCACTGCTGCGGCCAACCCGGTAGGTGCTCCACTATGGCATTCGCAATACTTGTCTGCATACAGCAAAGCGGTTATGAAAATGGAAACCCACTCATTCTTCTGAACAGGGAGTTTGAGCTTTGGTTGAGCTGGCGAGCCTTGGTTGCGAGGTAGTCATCAGGAGTACCGCGTGCTGTTCCACGGTGACTCATGACTCATCTCCACTGGTTATCAGCTAGGAAAAATCCCGTCTAAGCGGCAGCAAGAGAAGACTTCGCAGATGGTCGAATGTGCTTCTCGGTCATGGTCGGTCGGTGCATGCGGTTTCCATCGAGGCTTCATTCTGCTGCAGCCGTTTCATTCAGATGGCGAGCGATGGTGCATCGGCTTTGTCCAGGTGCCTGCAACAAACCCTGGTAGTAGCGTCCGTGTGCACTTCCAAACCATGGCGCAAGGGGCCTCATCGAAAGTGAGTGGAGGCCAGGATGAGGCTGATTTTCACAGCTCGTATTGTCTTTGCCATTGCGACCGAACCACTAGCTCAGTGATCAGTAGCAGAGACTGAGCCAAACACAGCGCTGATCTTCTCTAGTGTCCTCCTTGCAACAGCGTCTATTTGAGGATCATAAAGCATAATCGTTCGTTGTTGTCACTGATCTATTTCGACTCCTACTTAGTTCTCCCGATGCGGGTTTACCTTTCCAAAACGTCCTGGCTGACGGTCAGGATGCACTCTTCTACATACCAACATATTGGGTTGTCTCATAATTCCTGTCGCAATTTCGACACTTTTGTTTATTCAAGTTTTATCTCTTCTGGGAAACAACTGACAATAGCATAACCACCATCATGGTCACTGATATGCGTGCATTTGCTAGTGAGCGTTTGGAAGCTTCCAGCCCAGAATGAAGGAAGCTGGGGGTTGAAGAATTTGGAGAAGTCGTTTTTGGGGTGGTCGCAATCTTTAACTTTCTTCTCTGGCAGATGCTTATTCAGGCGCAGGGGAGGCGATAGTCCGATAGAGCGATGCCAATGCTATATGGTGGATGAGGTATCGTGGCCCTGGCTATCTCCCTCAGAACGTGGTGAGTTGGCATTGCAATGTGAGGTCTGGCGTACATTCGGAGGAAGGAGGATCTGAGACGTTTCTGACGATTCTCTCGCAACCCCAAAGCCAGCCTTTAGCAATGCTTGTCTTCATACATTGAAGTGGTTCCCAAACCAGGCCACCTAGCGAATCCAACAAAACGAGATCGATATTCTCAGAAAACGGAGTTCGGGCTTTGGTTGAGCTGGTGCTTCCTGGCTGCGAGGCAGCCATCAGACGTGCCGCATGTTGTTGTCGCAGTGGACTCATGACTCATTTCCACTGGTGACCGATTAGGGAAGGCTCTGCTTTTGCCGTCCAGAATGGATTTTCCCCAGATGGTCAGGCGTGCTTCCCGCTCATGGTCGGCCGGACCATAAGGTTTCCATCAAAACTTCATTCTGCAGCAGTCCTTGCCATACTGATGGCGTGTGCTGGTGCATCGGCTGCGCTCAGGTATCTGCTACAATACCCTGGTAGCAACGTGCGGAGGCACTCCCAATTTAGGGTGCAAGGGGCGCTCATCAAAAATGACCGCAGGCCCAGTATGAGGTTGAAGTTCATAGCTCGTTTCGTCTTTGCCGATTGGACCACTAGCTCAGTACCCTATCAGTAGCAGAGACTGAGTCAACACAGCGCTGATCTTCTCTGTTGTCCTCCTTGCTACAGAGTTCATTTGAGGATCGTAAAGCATAATCATTCATTGCAGTCACTGACCTATTTTTATTCCTAGTTGATTAACCCGTTAGGGCTTGCGCTTCCGAAACCATGCTGTTAAGGCTCTTGAAGCATACTTCAACATACTAACGTATTTCGCAATGAAACGGTCTTAGACGGAAGGAATTTGAAATTGAATAGAAATGCGACAGGAATTATGAGACAACCCAATACTTCGCAATGACTAATATGACTTGAGAAAATTCGAATTTGATCAAAAATCGGACAAGAATAATAGGACATCGAAATATTATTTGAAGGGGCAGCTAAACTCAGACATGAAAGGTTATAGCAAGTGATATGAATAGGTAAGGGGTGTCGTATTGCGAGTTTTACTAAATTAATGCCGCGCTTTTGTGTTCGTGGCATGCCCGTCATATTTTCTGAGAAGATGTAGGGATGAGACAGTAACATCAAAGACTGGTGAATATTGCTAACTCGAGAGGAATTTCAATTTTCAGTTTGAAACTTTGGATAATCTCATAGTTCTATGCTTTCGTGACAGCTGTGCGTACTACGCAAACGTGGCAATTGCTCATTTTGAACCATCTAACAAAAATAAACTCTTTCTGCATGTAGATACAAAATGATGATTGTAAATGAGCCAATCAGAGTGCAAAAAGTGCCTTAATCCACCGAAACTATTCTCGGTGGGTCAACTAAGCAAGAGGGAGGGGGCTTTTGGCTTTCACTTGCCATTTTGTATAGCTGGAAAAGGTGACTTATGACGTTCAAACGTACACTTCCTTCTGGAGGCAAAAGGGAGCGACTCCGTCGTGTAGACCACGCCTAAACCTAAATGCACCTGCGAGCTACACCACCACTTCCTCGTGTGCAATTTGGAAATAAAGACAAGAAGCAGTGTCCAAGTTCGACTTCGTATAAATCTTGGCATAGTCCAGAATATGAGAGTGTAGTTGCTAAGCTTCCAACCAAGATTGACAATAACTTTATTGGCCGACGTTTCGGTGCTTTCACCTTCTTCAGAGCCTGGAAAAGTCGAAAGCCATTTAGGAAACTACCCGTCCAAACACTATTTCAACCTACAAGAATCATTCAACAGGGTGTAAACTACTAAAGGCGATGTCATGGAGGGAAGATGAGAACGAACCTTTAGAGATGCTGGACCAGAGAGGTCCACCTGCCACCCCGAGCTGGTAGTAACGCGGCTTAAATAGGTAAAGCCTTAGGGTCATTTGCTTTAGGGACCTCCGGAGGGTTGATCATGTAGATCAAATCACTCCAAAAAGCCACTCGAGGACTAGGCGCTCCGCTGAACCCTCTAAGTTATTGTCAGTCTTAATTGGAAGCTTTGCAACTACACTCTCATAAATACAAGTTATTCATTGTCAGATTTATTTTTCGAATTCACTAGAATAGGTGACAGCTATCACCAACATGGATAGAAGGCTTATGAATTTCAGTACATTTGACAATAACAACATCTAATTAGTAGGAGTACAAAACACACTCATCCACCTTAGTAAAATGAAAGCTTCGTTCGGACGAGCGAAATCAAATTGGAGACCTGATTCTGTGATCATGAGCTCGGCAGCCGCGTCGCCATTCATTCTCATAGCTTCTTCCTGTTTGAGTACCCTAAAAACGTAAATGGACAATGTTTCTAAAAAAGTGATTCAATTTTTGGAATCTGCCACAGCGTTGTAAATGACCACTACTAATAGTTATCGATGAAATCGTGCCAAGGTTCACGTGCGCATCTCGAGAGAACTCAACGAAAACAAGCTAGCTTTCGTGATTACGAATAATCATTATACTGCGAGCATAAATTCGTTATCTTGTGGTCTCAATAATCTGCCTGTAACATGCAGCATGGAGAACGTTCCAAATGCCTCTAACTGAATTGTTCAGCGATATAAAGACGCTTGCAAATGTCAGGAAATACGCAACGATCCGAAGTTGAAGACGAAGGTCTGCATCATATTGTGAAGATTCCTCTCAGTGTTTTTCAAGCATGTGTTGAATGTTGATTCCAGAAATATGCTATACGATTAGACCTTAAAATTGTAGGTACATGTCTTATGTCGGAATGTATTGCTCTTTCACAATGAACTTTCGAACGTTTGCTTGACTCGTGAGCATCTCTCCCATTCGTGACAGTTTTCCTGCACTTGTGCTTTTTATGATTTGTTGAACGCAAACTGTAGGAATTCAAAGCTGTTTTAACTTAAAGGCAAGATTCAGGATTGAATTGATGGGGGTGATTCCACTCATTGTCAGATGTGAAAGTAGGGGTGGGAAGTGGACCACCAGTGGGGAAAAAGGGAAAGAAATCTTGAAATACACAGGAAATACGAGCTTTTTGCTCTATGCTGTGGAGAAGTTCAAAAGGCCGGAGGAGAGATGAGAGATAATGTGAGCGCAGAGAGTGGTAGAGAAGTACGAGTAGAGGCATCATAGCAGATCAAGTTAGCGACGCAGACAAGTTATCGAGCGGTGGGCGGAGCGTGTCGCAATAGGTGGAGCGTGTCAAAGTTCTTAGCGCCTAGCGTCTA
>MU868477.1:117494-136202 GCA_036418205.1 Ostertagia ostertagi | reverse complement strand
AAAAAAGTAACCACCATCATAATCACTGATATGCATCCATTTGCTAGGGAACGAATGGATGCATTCCTCCCAGAACGAGAGAAGCTGTGAGATGAAAAGCTCGGAGAGGTCGTTTTTGGGGTGGTTGTATTTACTGACTTTTTTCTCTCCTAGCTGCTGCTTCAGGGAGCTGGGGAGGTGATAGTACGATGGAGCAATGTCAGGGCTATACGACAGATGTGGTGTCGTGGTCCAGCCAGTTTCCCTCGAAACGTGGCGAGTTATCTTTGCAATGTGATTTCGGGCGGTCCTTCGGAGAAAGGAGATTTTGAGACGTTTCGAACCGTTCTCCGCACTGCTGCGGCCAACTTCGGGAGCTATTCCATGGTTACCTTCGCAATGCTTGTCTGCATAAAGTGAAATGGTTCCCAAAACAGGATACCCAGCGAATCCAACGAACCGGGGGTAATATCCTCTGATGAGAGAGCTCATGCTTTGGTCGAGATGGTGAGTCCAGGCTGCGAGGTAGCCACAAGGCGTGCTGTGTGTTATCGTGGTGGACTCATGACTCATCTGCACTAGTGACCAACTAGGGAATGTCGTGTCTATATGGTCGAAGAATGAAACTTCTGCAGATGGTCAGGCGTGCTTCTCGGTCATGGTCAGTCGATGCATGCTGTTTCCATCGAGTCTCCATTCTGCTACAGCCCCTTTTCAGGTGTCGACTCATGGAGCGTAGGCTGCGTCCAGGTGTTTGCTACAGTTTCCTGCTAATAGCGTCGGATGCACTTCCTATTCGTTGCGCAAGGGGTCCTCATCGAAAGTGACTGGAGGTCCATGATGAGGTCGAACTTTGCAGCTCCTATCGTATTTGCCGATGCTATTGAGCCAATAGCTCAGTGCCCGATCAGTAGCAAAGACTGGGGCAAACGTAGCGCTGATCTTGCCTACCGCGCTCCTTGCAAGGTTCTTCTTAAAATTGTCGTAAGGCATAATGGTTGGGTTTGGTCGTTGATCTATTTTGATTCCTACTTAATTATCCCGTTGCGCATTTGAGCTTCTGAAACATCCTGGCTGAAGGTCCTGATGTTTCGACATGAACTTAATTTGACATATTGAAATTTGAATTTGAATCAAAATCGGCAGAAATTATGGGTCAACCGAATAGATTCGACGAAAGAGTGGTCAGCCATTGAACTCTTGCTAAGTAACCAACTTTTAAAAAAAAAGAACAGTTTGTTGGACAAATCCAATTGTATTGTTAGGTTGAGATTGTGACTCAGCACAGATACATCAGTAAAATTGATTTCTTACGGAGTAGCATCGAGTTTGAGTTAAATGCTAAGCTGGCTACTTACCACCCACGATCTTGCATTACAGCGGATATAGGATTATGTGGAAGCATGGAACCTTCCAGTAACAGGAAGAACTTCAATTCAAAAAAAGCTTTACTTGTCGGATAATGTGGTACGTGGCAAAGAATGAAATGTTGTTTTAACGAGGTACTAACCATAGACCTTCACATACCTTTACCCGGTCGCGATCTGAATATCGATCTCGGCTTTTACTTCGGCTCCTACTTCGCCTCCGCTTGTCTTCCCGTCTTTCATCTCGTCTTTCTCTGTCACGTCTATCCTCCCGGCCACCTTTTCCCCCTCGACCTTTATTCCTTCCATTTTTCTCAGGTGAATCACGCCTTCGTCTAATAGGCGAGTACTTGGTCCTGAAGAAAGAAATTAAATGAAAAAAGGAGGAAAAGAAAAAAAGAACAAGGAGAAATTTAGTACGATAAAAAACAATCCAAGGGCACGTAAAATTGTTAATCATAAATGCGGAGTGGGCGATAGGCCCAACATCGTTCTCGAAACGCACATTCATAATCTGTTTTTTTTTCGAATCTGTTCAAACCCCTCAAAATGTCAGTTTGTTTTTCAAAGTTGTCGTGCCAAATTATAACCTACACAACCGAAAGCACAACTACAGTTCGATAAGTAGCGGTGATAAGCGGCTAAATTGCTGGTTTCTTCCAAAGATTCTTTCGTTCAAATGTTTTGAACATATTCAAAAAAAAACCTGTCAATCATGAACGCTGCAGTATCGAAATACTTGTTACTATTATATGTACAACAGTCACCAAGAGACAAACAACCTATTAAACTTTGTAAAAGAATACTTTTAGAGTGTGCTCAAGAAACCTATCAATTCTAGGAACGACTTTTTTTGAAGTTCAGGCTCGAAGACAGAAAAAGATGAGTTGCTGTAGTGCTGCTGTTTTGATTTCTCGATGGAAAGATACCGCCAGAAATGAAGAATAGGGCATTTATTACTCTACCTCCTACATAATTTGAAAAGCAAATGAATGGCGAAGCCTGATATAAGGAATGGAAAAGGAGTGCCCCGCCTTAGACGGTTGACAAAGTCTATGTTTAATCAAAAAGGCATTCAAATTGCAACATCCTCACACGTAAAATACAAGGAGCTGAAAAGATCGAAAGCAGTACTTAATGGTGAAACATACCGTCTTGGACTCCTAGATCGAGACTTTGTACGTGATCGGCTACGGCTTTTACCTCGACGTTTCTTCACATCTTCTCGATCGGAGTCTAGAGAACATCATTGTTAGGGAACAAGTGGAACAGTTACCACTAATACATAAAATCGACATGCTAAAAATGGGAACGGGAAATATAATAGGAATGTAGATTTACCTTCATCAGCTTTCTTCTTTTCGACGGCGAGCTTCTGAGCGACAAGTTGTGCTTTCGCAGCCTTCTGTTCAGCCTCAATCTTTGACCGCAATTTCTCGATTTTTTCGTCCATTTCTCTCCAGCTGACAGCCTGTATGGCAGAAATTGCAAACAAGAATAGCACATTTTTTGACAGCTACATTTTCACTTATGAAAACAACCACACCTTTTGGTTGGCATACATATTCAAGAGCATCATAGCTATCGTGTGTACATCAGTATCTGACGCATCAAAAAGCTCATACCTGAACATATCTTGCAGTGTTACAATAACTACAGATAGGTAGTGAAAAATTGGAAAGAAATCATTGGCCAGTTCATTCCACCTACCAATTCCTAGGTTTGTCAGGGAGCGGTACTTGTGGCTGAACTGTTCGAGAAGCTAGAAAAATACAAGCGCACGCAATAGTCTCTGGTGAATACCGCACAAACATGTCCGTTCTCAATCCATCGTTCATATACGTCCTGAAATAAACCTTAGCGCTTTCGGATTTTCTCAATATGTGAAATTAACTTACCATGCTCTCTGGATAAGGTCAGTACGATGATGCGCACGTAAAACATAACAATATGCACATATCAACTTATGCGGATGCTTCACGTGAACGACAAATCCTAACGTTGCCAGCAGCCTCCTTTCCGCTTTTATCATCTGAAAATCAATCATTCAGCCGAAAAGCTACAGTACAGAGAAAGCTTGACTTTTTTTAAGAAGAATTTGAGCAAACATCTCTATCTCTAATCACATCATACCTATAAAGTCGTCTAAAAATTACACGTTAGCAAAAAGACAAGCTTTCAAACTTACATTGTTCTTAGTGTTGACGTAGCTGATATCGAGAGGTGGAGGCTTCAGGCGGGCAGCTGTGTCGCTAGAACATGGTTTACGTAAGAGAAAAACAGAGAAAACACACCTGAATTTGGGTTACATAAGTTCATCATCATCAGAACGATACCTAATCATTTAAAAAAAATCGAAAACGAAGCACCAGATGCAACAGGAGATAATGAAACGCATGTTTTTATATCATATATGTCGCCCTAACTGTTCAAGACAACACTTTCTAGTAGAGCACACTCGATACAATATCTTCGCTTTTATCACGTTTAGTAAGATGCCAGCACTAAGAGCCACGATTTCAATTAAGGCATGATAATAGCGTAAGCTTTCCAGACTCCATGACCGAAAATATTTGATTCTGAATCGACTGAATCACAGCTGATCTCATTTTCTTTCAGAATTTCAATAGATTATCCCTCATTTTTTGAAATTTATTCCTCCCCAAGAACTAACATACACATCAAGGGTGTCAGCATTAGAAAGCATAGGTGCACTTATAAGGCGGCAGGACATGGAACATGTAGTAGAGCAAGGCAGTTGATATGCATAAAGGAGGACAGACAGTGTGTGGAGTTATAAAAAACTTTCATTTTTTCATCTGCGCTACACTCCATGAGTAAGATACTTGGTTCTAAGTAGTAATATAGACGGAGAAAGCAAAAGTGTGAGCATCTCTTTTTTGCAACATCATGTGGATTCCATGTCACATTCTTTTAAATTTATAGGGACAAGTAAAGAAATCATGGCAATCACCTGTTTTGAGCAGAATATCTAGATCGCAAAATGGTTTTGTACTGAGGCACCACTGATTCTCTAATCTAACTTCTTTCTTGCCAGATTCTCTCCATAATCAAATGCCCACTCCTTCGGCGATACAAACAATATTCTCTCCCTTTTATTGTTCCACTATGATTTTTAGTTCAACAAAATGTATACACGCCATACGAAGAGAGTTACTTGGCTGCCAAGGAAGCGAAGTGTGGCGCTTTCACGACGAAAGGTGCCCTGGTTGCTGAGCAGGACTTCCGAAGCACTCCGCCCCGAAAGCGTTACGCCCACTAGTTCAGTTGGTGACTTGGGCGAGCTGTTTGCTGTTGTTTTTTTTTCATTTGGAGATCATTTCCCTTTAGCGGCTGTATCTTCCAACTTGCCCATGTAATGCCTTATCAATCAAAACACTATGCTTGTTGGCATGATGGCGGCTATCGGGGTTAACACGTCCGAACAACTTCTTTCTTTGTCGTCGCTCATTCATGGTCGAAAATGAAACGGGCAATCAAAGGGGTTATTCTTGATGAATTTCTCAGCTCTTTTTCGCTATTGACGTACCACTGAGCACCCCCACTTCCTCTCTCAACCACTCCAGAATTTTATCTTATCGATGCTTCGAGCAGCAAAACAAAGGGGTCAGTTTGAGAGTAGCATTATCATTCTCACTAAGAGAACATCGCAGCCTCCTACAATCTGCAAATTCAAATTTCACATATGGAACTCGTGAACATGTGACGGACTAGGTTGCATAGTAATTTACCCTTTTGCTTCCATCAAACTGTTCTGAAAGGTTTGGTCTGTGATATACCCAAAACTGAGGATGAATTCAACTTTTTACTCTTTTTCCTATTCTTGTTCTCGGATGCACATTTCAAGCTTTTATTCTCATGTTCTTATTACTACGCGCTCGGTGTAGAAGGGCGCCGTACAATTTTCCTCCCGAAATCAGGTCACCAGAGCTTTGCGGTAATTGAAGCCTACGGTCAGGCTTAAGCTTGAGCTCAGGCTCAGGCTCTTAATTACACCTTGGTATACTGAAGCCTTTGGTTGGGATGACGTAATCCTAAGCTTATTACAAACAAATTAGAGGTGTCGTTCCTGAGGTGACCTGACCACAGGAAGGAGAATTTCAACGCACCCACCTCAGGTCCACCGTGACCATAACTGGGCCTGGGGTCCCCTCAGCGATAAAAGTTTCGTGCTGCAGAAAGCGAAAAAATCGCTTTTGCCCTATGGAACTACACCCGATGTTACTTTCTACACCCACGAAGAGGTCTGCGAGGTAATGCCCCGCTGTTTCATAACGTTTATTTGCATTATGTACAGACAAGTGCATAGAACATGACATGCCCCATTTTTCCTGAGCGACCCTCCGAACACCAGGAGAGGACAAAGGGTTGGTTCATGGATCAATTTCTCCTCATGACTTTTCACTCATGCTCGCATGATGTTGCAGAATGGTACTGCAGCTAGTAATGGACACCATCAGTATTTCGTATGAGGTTTTTGCCTAAGACGGTGTCAAAATAATGTGGAGCTTAGGTTTTTCGACCCTTTTTGGAATTCAGAGGGCTGCTCAGAAAAACAAGCTCAGTTACGTGTTCGATGCATTTCTCTGCATCATGTAAAAAAAAACTTTTCAAAAAGCACGGCTCGACCTTAAATGCCATCCAGGTAGAACATCCCGTCCATACAGGTGTTTCCAGAACGACTCCGGGGGTAGCAAAAGGTTGAAGGACTAACAAAAGCCCCATCAGTCACATACTGACGAGTTTCATGTCTGTTAGTATTTAGACCCTTTTGACGCTGCATAGGAGCCTGCTAACTCTCTTCCAGTGAAAAGGCAGTTCTACTCTACGGTCGTATCCATTGCTTGTTTTTAGCATCGAATATAGCCTTTTCTGAAATAGAAATACTAGCTGAACGAAGAAGAAAGAGATAAATGTTGATGTGACTACTTCTAGTGTAGCGACACAATAGATAATAGAGCCTAAAAACTAGCAACAGGAACTAATGAATGAATGACATCCTAACACAGTCATGCCGCAAATCCGGAAAAGCTAGTCTGAATAAACTATTACTCGGCTTATGGCAAGACACAGGGGCACTGTAGTGGTATGTGCTAGAAACCCCAAACATCTCCTTTCTCTTAAAGCCCTTCTAGAAATGAAAACAAAAACTTGAACTTTGGATGGGGACGAGTGACTTCAAGGTGCGTAAGCTATTTCCATTTTCCCAAATGCCTGTTTCCTCCTAGGCTTTGTCCTGGAGGATGCTCCAGTATCTTGCGATAGCGCAATATTGCTCATTTTCATTAAAAGCTATATATTTTTTGTTCACATAAATCTTCAGAAATATACATAACCCCCTAGTTACGAAAAAAAAGTTACGTGCATTATGCCCCTCCCCCCAACCCCAGTGAATTTCACCACTCAAAATCATGAGTCACGCTCATGGAGCAGAGAAGAAAAGGCCAATGTATAAACCCTTTCTGCGAGTAACGAAACAAAGCCGTTTCACTTAGAAACCCTTGACTGAGGTGTCACATTCCATCTTGTAGGTGCATCAGGGCCCCATATAGTAATGTTGTGAGATCCCATGATAAAATATTTCAGTATAATATTCTGCTCAGTTTATGATATACATTCAAGTCTAAGACAATATGAAAAAGCCATGGAAGAGGAATACCAGGACCAGGTATCTTGGCTCAGTAGGAATTGTATTCAAATGAGCTCTTGCTTTCCAGATGCAGTTACGAAGTCACAATGCCAGTATGATACTTGATATGCGGAGAGCATTTTTTGGCCGCACGGCGTAATAGAATTCAGCACTATTCGATAACAAGGTGAGTGAGAAAGAGATGCAAAAAAAAACAGTGCACCGTGAAGACCTTATCTAAACTATGATGCATTTGATCTACAAATAAACTTTAAGATGGATAGCTGCTAACTGCTTTACCTCGAAAAATCGCTTCAGTTCTCAAGGCAGAGAAAGAAAATTAGGAATCGAAATAAACCGGTGTTGTTGCGCGGCATCTGGTCTGTACTCGGCACAGAGATCATCAAAAAACCCATACCTAGAGAGGAAGGTTTCCCAAAAATGGACCAAATATAGTGACATCGAAGCCATACCACCGTTTTACGTTTCCTGTGCACTGATTTCTTGATTTCTTTAAAAAGATGTTATCACTGCCATATATAGAAATATATGGTTCTGAACCGGATAGTCTGTCATTCACTCAGTATTACATAGGAACATTACTAGGAGCAAAGGTGACAAGCAGATGGACTAGGTATGGGCCAACACATACGAGTTTAATGAGCCAGGTTGATACCCTGCTACTGTGGATGGAGCATACATAGAAATGAGTGGTGTTGAAAACAATTTCTTTCATAAATAGTCTCGTTCCCTCATGTAAAAAAAAGTGGATAATGGATTAGTGCGAGCAGCGGAATAAGATGAACTCTACCAACCGCAATAGAGGCATTTTTGAAAGGATGGTATTCATTCGAAATCCATAACGTGGCCCATGAAATCCCAAGAAGAAGAGACTAGGGCGATGCCCAAGTTCGAGTGGCGACAAATGCGAAGTACGAAGAAAAGTCTGTGAAGGTGTACACGCAACCTTCGATCGGACGGTACCGTTGAAGAAAAAATCAATAGGCGCTTATGGAACACTCAACCTTGAAAAAGGGGGAAGAAGTCGAGATAGCGATCAAAGAAAGTCATGGTAGACGGAGCGAATCAAAAACATTGGGTACCTTACGCCATAACGATTAAGCCACCATATGAAGTGATCGTGCGCGCAACCGAGGCGTTAGTCAAAAAATAAAAATAAGGACGTTATTGGGAAGTGTTTTGTAATTTTCCAGATATTTTTGTATATTCATTAAAGGAATCCTTCGCGGAAAATTCTTGCATTCTTTCCTAACATGAATATGTCAGTTGTGATCACTGGAAACAGCACACAAAGTTTCACGCATGAAGATTCGGTTTCCGAAGAGAAACAAACGTACAAAAACTACACTATGGACAATCGAAGGTAATTCGGGCGGAGCCAAAGGCGAGGCATGGAAAGAAGTTGGCCTTTGGCCGGCTACGTATCAGGCGACGCAATGAAAGAATCGGGTTAAAGCGCGCGATTTCGGAGAGTAGAGACAAATCGATCGATAGAATAGGATGGAGTAGAAGTGTAAGATGTGAATGCAATAAAGCAGAAGGCCAGAAAGAGTTTCTAGTGAAGGCACTCCAAGAACCAAGTGGAAGCATCCCCGTCGCCAGCATTTGTGAAAGACGTCCGTGGGCACTTTGAACGCGTAGCAGCCCTTTCGATTTTTCGAATTTTTACCAAAACAAAAGCAATATTTCTGTTCTTTTCATTCTTATCGTGGATAATGAGTCTCAAGCCAGTGATTTATGGCTGAAATAGAATCATGATTTTTCCGTGAAGGATTCCTTTAATCCTGAATATATGCATCAGGACAGGATTACAAGGTTGGACACCCCTCGATCACTAAACGAAATATACGTTTCAACATTTTGCTGGCAATCAACGTTACCTTTTAAATTTAACCTAGTCGTAGGCACTATAAAACATCGAGTTCCTTTTGAAATTCAGTAAATTTCTTTTAATCATATCATCACCATAGGACCTGCCATACCTCGATCTTTTAGATAGTTGGAAAAAGGCGACCCCTCAAAAAAGATTGATCAACAAGGCAGCGTATCAACCGTTTCAAGTCCAACGCAAGCCCTTCTCCTCCACCTGAGGATTGCAGCTTCTCATCTGCGGGAGGACGCGTCCCATGGAGAAAGGATAGGATACGACCGCTGATGGGCAGTGGATACGAAATATCAACACAGAATGTAAGTAGCGGCAAATATTGAAGGAAGTGGTCACGGAAATTCCTATGGAGACGATAGCAAAAGTGACATAGTGGATTGGGTAGGGGTCCTACCAATGGGACGACAGGTGACGCTTCAGGAGCAATGGCGCCTTATCAACTCCCAGTTTTTCATTGCACCTCCTCATCAGACGTGGAAGGGGATGCAATAGCAGCGTGCTAGATATGATACGGTTATCGTTATCGTTCGATTTTCATGCTGGAGTGCACCTCATTCAAGCAGCCGTATCTTCTTATCTAATCGTATCGTATCTTCCATAGGGTTACGCTCGTCCAACCACTATCTATCTCCGACCTTATCGGTTGATAACGCGGAGTTCGGCGATCCACGTGGAAGCCCGTGATCGCATCCCTTAAAGGAAGTGGTCACGATAATTTTCATGGGAACGATAAGGAAAGCTATGTATTGGAGTGGATAGAGGTCCTGCCCAATGTTAGAACACGTGAAGTTTCAGTGGCAGTGGCGCCTTATCAACGGAGTGATAAGGCGCCGAAATCCACTTCCTTCAGCAAAAACCAAGACTTATCGATGTGGAAAGGGGTGCGATAAGAGCGTGCTAGATATGATACCGTTATCGTTATCGTCCCGTTTTCATTCTGGAGTGCACCTCTTATCAAGCAGCCGCACTTCTTATCTCATCGTATCATATCTTCCATGGGCTTACACTCGTCCAACAATTACTGCCTCACACCTTATCGATTGATAACGCGAGGGTAGCAAATCCAGCGTGGAAGCCAGCGTGACCGCTTCCTTTAAATCGCTGCAACTAAGATGGTCTTGTTCACTCAATGCGTTTTAAGTTTCATTAGAAATATTCGTATCTACCTCCCAGGCCAGCTTGAAATCCGCTATACTCCACGACGAAAAGCCCTCTCTGTTACACCCGAAGAAAGAGGGCTCTTCGTCATAAAAGGTAGTAGAGTCCAATATCTCCTGTTCTCACCTCAAGGTCGGAAAATTGTGCGCTACAATTTCTCAAGCAACCAACATTGCTCCATGATATGAATTACAGTAGGTGAAACTGGAAGAAAAGAAATCATGGAAAACCCCGCAGACTAAAACGTTACCCTCTAATCAAAATAGAACTTAGCAGCCTTATCAAAGCTACGCCACTACAGGATGAGTTGCGAATCATTACCGCCTTGACGAACGTGGATGTTTTTGCTTTTCTGGAGCGTGGGAAAGGCGCGATATTGTGAGCACTGCAAAAGAAAACTAGAAACGTAAGAATGGAAGCAACCATACACCTATTCCCAAACCATGTTACTTATACTTACACATTACGTATGAATTGTTGATGTAAACAATCTGAAGTATGCCCCTCCAGCAGGTAGAAGGAACATCTCATGCGACCAGCAGGCATGATATCTTTAGTACTATGGCGTCGTCCAAAGAAATAAATAACGCTCAAAATGATTCCTAATTAGCACTGCTAAAACACTGCGCTAGTGTTTTAGCAAACGCAAATGCTCAGTGGACTTATCTGATATATATGCGGCCCTAGAGTTATGTTGATACTATCGAGGAATATCGTGGCGTTAGCTACTTAATATAAAACACGAAAAAGGAAAAAGCACCACTGCAATTAGAAACCCATTAACTTTAAATAACGAGTACTGCCCTGAAATATTCGATCCTGAAATCATCAATAAAAACCACATGCGTTTCATACCTCCTTGAATTGCATAGGTCCTTTATGATCAGATGATCATGATGACTCATTATTATTGAAAATCGTGAGAAAACACCGAAACAATCTCGGGAGACACAGGCGGCCAGAGTGTCCCGCTGTGTTGAATCTCCCGCTCACTCACTCTCTTCCATCAGGTCGAGTGTGGGTAGATCACCTAGATAAGATAATTATAGATCGTGCCTGATCTGATCACCAGTCATTAATTTAACTTACGTTGCCCTACAACTAATACACCACAGTTCCGTATTTGTTTTTGTTCTTTGCGAAACCACTCAACTAGGTTTATTTCACGGGCATTCCCCGAACAACCCCCATGCCCGAGAACACAGTAGTATTGTGGATAATGATGAAATTAGATTCAAGGGTTACAAAAGTAAATGTTCAATAATGCCGGAACAATGGTAGACTCTATCCCCAATGCATCACCAACGGATGGTAGGGTGATTTCTTCTAGTTTTGGAAGAAAGAAAAAGCAAATGCGAATAAATCAGACGCGTTACAGCTTTCCTCCAAGGAAAATAATTGTGTTACTATTCCACATTTCTTGGTAATTATTTTTGCTAAGGTATGAAGAATTAGGGGAAGCAATTTATGTTACGTGGGAATATGTAACAAGATTATGCGCGGGATTGAAGAGCCATACTGGGATAACGTATTAGAAATGAGGAATCGTGGAAAATTTGAGAAAATTAAAGATTCATATAACGACAGTTGCGGGTAGCAAGACACACCCCTCCGTTCGACACATGAATTAAATAGCCGGGAAAAGAGATAGGACGCTGCGTGGAGGAAGTTGAAAGATCCTATCAAGAAGGTGTTATTTTCAAATCAGAGCTGCCCAGCCCGAAATGTACTTGAGCCCAGCTGACTTGGATAACTAGACCTGTTTCTAATGAAAACTGCATTAACTTGCACATTGACTCAATCATTAAATAGAGATACGATATTCTGATGTCTCTAAAACCCATAGTAAGGCCCAAAACAATTGGGCCTTCCGCCGATAAACACTGCCCACGGCTCATTCTGTCATTATCAGTGAATATTTGTTCCATAACATAGCTCATTATGCACTGCATTGCAAAGAAATATTAGCAACCAGGTCAAATTGAAGGGGCAAGGAGTTTTATCATCATCACCAAGAGCGCGCTGGCGAAGGATTGCGTAAAGAGACAAAATCCAAGCTAAACTAGGGAGTGCTATAAACGATCGCAGGTATCGCGAGCCTATTTAATATGCATATTCATTCATCGAGACTGGAATCTGTCATCTTTACTTGTTCGGCTTTTCGCATTTTAAAGTTAATTAGAGATAGTACGAGTTTAATCCTGGGAGCCCCCACAGGTCAACGAGCGAACGCTAGACAAAAATCCTAACGTCTTCGTAAATAAATCACTAAAATTCCAGGATGATTGATAGGGTTTGATATGGTTACAACAGCCTAACATATCCTTACAAAAAGGCTTTATTCAGACTTGTTCCTAGCTTGATGCAATGCGAGCTCTTTCCTTGAATCCGCATTCCTAAAGTGGCGGAAAAGACCGGGTAAACCCAAAGCTGGGTAAAACAATGTTAGGGGTTCTTTCGATTTAGTCGAAGCAGTCCCAACACCTCACCACCTTTTCGTCATGAACACAGGCTGGTGTCAGAGTCCGCGATCCGTCGCAGGTTTCGCTGGTTTTCGCGAAACACTGAATATGAAACAAGTGGAATCATGAACAGTCGTCATTCAGCCAAGCAGAAATGGCGGCAGGATTGGAGAACACCTTGCAGTATTGATCGGGCACTTGTGATTTCCGTGACCCGTCGCGTGAATCGCGCAAATCAGCGAAACCTGCGACGGATCGCAGACTCTGACACCAGTCTTAAAATGCATCTTAAAGCAACAGTTCAGGGAGGGTCCGAAAATTTCAATGCCACTACTACTGAGGGATACACGAGCCCTAGTGAAGAACATATGCAGTGGAAATAATAAACGAACTTACCTCAGAAACTCAAAAACAGGGTGGAAAGTCCCTCAAACATGGGTGTTCTTGGGGATTTCCCCAATCCCGCCCCCTTGCCGGCCGTCATTGGACGCGTCGGCAATCGTGCTCGTTTTGGGACCACAGGGAAAATTGATTGAAAAATGGAGCGCGTTTACAGCGGGCACGTTCAGACAACTCGTCCAACGTGCGTCTTTATCCATTGCTGAGCGGCAGAGGGAGAGTACCTGTCTAAGACCCTCCCCGACGTTTTTTTCCAGTTTTTCATACATTAATCGTCTGGTTTTCATCTACAACTTCATTATTGGTGGTTTTTTCCCGCGAAACCGTTCCTGAACTGTTGCTTTAAGCTGTTCGCAGAACCAAACAAGGCAAGTATCCGCAACTATTGGTGCGCGACGACAGCCAACTCCTTAACCATATCATACCCAACCTTGTAAAATGCAAACAGTTCACCAGCAGCGTTCGTAGCACACGACTTGAGCAATTATGTGTTTTAGTGGTAATACTGAAAGAATATATATGTGCCGACTGAAGGATCGCCAACACACTGCATCGATGAACGGTCATAAGGCGGAGTCCATCCGACCAATGTGCACCTAATCCTTTCAGCTGGAACTGCCGAATCGCATATATGTGGAAATATCAGACCAAAAAGTACGCTTTTTTCTGTGAAGTCGCCCAATCGCACAAGTCGCGAGGTATGAACGAGGCCTTAGGGGAAGTAGAGTGGGCTGGATTCAATAAAGTTGAGTGAGGCCTGCGCACCAGATCAGCCTTGAACGAAATCGTATCCGAAACATTGTAGAACCTCATCCGCAATCACGTGCATGTGGTATTCTCGAAAGGGTACAACCCGGGTACATTTCAGTTTCATAAAGCTAAAAACATGTTATACTTGACACCTTTTCTCAAAGCGCTTACACACTTCAGACCGCCTGATTAGCACGTTTTCTTGAATGAGACAGCTCATATGCGTGCAGTCGTACAAGCTATATAAAGCGTAAGTAAGGCGGTCCAAGGTGTGAAAGCAGCCTTGGTTATTGAAAAAACACAAATCTTTGAAGGCTTCAAAATGGGCAATCAACCATGTCTTTCGCGGACTACTGTTTCGAACGCACTGATCGTGACGAGAAGACAGCAGTTTTGAAGTAGCAAAGAGTCGGGGCATTACCATATATAACGTTAGTAATTGATAACCTTAATTGTTTTTGACGCCTCTTATACCGTTATGATAAAGACGAACTTATGTAAACCACCAATAAAACTCATTTGAGTTCACATGGGAAGACAAGACTGGTCTTCATGGAAGTCTAACCAGAACGGTCAGAAAAGAAAAGAAAATTGAGAATAAGGAGTTACTCACTCGTTAATTGCTCTTCCTGATTCCCTCAGCTTGTGAAGCTGTTCTAAACGATAGAAAGTATTGTATACATCCCTGGTTCGACGAGGCTCTTCCTCAATTTTTGAGGCAAGGAGCAAGCACGCCATCACGGTGTGCTACAAATAAAACTATTTTCATTGAAATATGACAAAAACAGTTTAAATTTATTAACCTCATATCTGAATTTGAGAAAGCTCTTGAGATAATAGAATCGCTGGAATAATATTTGTCCAGTGGCAGCGGCAACCTGAGGCAATTTCAGTAATACTGCACCTTCTTGTATTAGCGAACATCCGAAGAAACGGAGATTCTGCAAACGGCGAACAAAACTGCAATGTTGTCAATTCCAAACCAATACCGAAAACCGTATACAACACTTCAACACCATGTACAGCCGCTATTGCAAACATATTATTGCTGAAAGAAGCAGTGAACTTTTATAAAGAAATTCACCTTTTCAGTTTCTCTGTCCATGCCATCCGCTAACGACGGTGGATCTTGAAGGAGTAGCCGAGCCTTTTCGTCCATCGTTTGGTACCACTTATCACAATTGATATTCACCCTAAAAATATATTGAAGCCTTCCACCCGGCATTAGTCAAGCGTACTTCACGACACTGTTGCTTCATGCATTTATCGATTATTTTTTTCTTCTCTAACAATCTATCTCCGACTATACAAGTCAATGCGAATGAAAACAATTATGGAGACTATACTTTGAAAAGTGAGGCCGGAGTCCAAACGAACTAGGACGGATGGGATTATCGTCCTCGGGATTCGCCTCATTTTCTCCACCATTTTCACTTTTCGCTGGTGCCTCTGCCTAAATCGTAACAAAAATTATAAACTGTAAGATGACATTCAAACAGCATTAATAAATGTAGTTGACACATTCACAAGATGATGTAATGACGACGTACTTTTCTCTTTCTGACAAATGCTTGCGCTTTTGCAAGCGCTAGACTCCTCTTCTCCGCAAGTGTTGTCATCACAAGAAATTACAAAAACATAGAAGGGAACACCTAGAAGAAAAATTCTAAGCCAATCACACCCGACAGAAACAACCGCAATGACCAGAGAATCCATGGAAATTGAACGTGGAAAACGACGACATCAGGAAATCAGTGCGAACATATTCACCTACGAGCATAAAAACACCCCAATACAAACTACAACACCAACCAAATAGGAATAAAATAACTCCCAAACCTGGCAACAATTTCGAAATGATGGAAGGGCGATCTGCAATGGTACGTGGCGTCGTTTTCTAATGGGCGGTGGACTACGTACCGCTGCCCTCTACCGTTCCGAAAATTAAGTCTGGCGCAGCGTGGGGACGGGGTCAACTCACCATTGGTCTTTATGGGGAATTTCACGACCCCCTCTGCTTTTCGGAGATCTTGGTACGCCCCCCCCCCTCAGAATATTTCTGCATGAAAACACTAGCATTACAATATCGCGTTTTGAATGTCTTGAAATCCGACAATGGAGCGCAGTTGCTGATCGGGAACAGGCGAGGAGATGAGAACAGGGACCTACTGGACATCAAACGAATATTTCTTTGTGACGATTCAGGTGTTTTAGAAAGGTGAGATTGATTCGGAATCGATAAGGCTTCCGCTTTCTAGCAGATGCTCAAATCATCTTTAACTATGTAAAACCTTCAAGTTATTAACTGAAAAGTAAAATTTCAATGAAGTTTGCACCTGCCTATTTCGAGGGTCACCACTTCGATTAAGAGAATGTGCGGTGGAGTAATACAGTTAGTGAGGTTCAAATTATGCTCCCTTTAAAAATCGCTAGACATTCTTTGAAAGTTAATTTAATAAAAATTTAGTACGTTGTTACTTTTTTCTGTGCAAAGCGACTTTTCAACCTTCAAACGATCATAACTTCCTTCAAAGTCATTCATTTGGGAAGCTGAAACACGTATGACAAACTACAGGATTCAAGCTTTCTAAAAAGTAGCGAAACGTTATCAAAAATCTAATGATTAAAAATTAGTCCCAATGGGAGTTTCTTCGTCGGACACTCTTCAAGCCATCGGCGCAATGTGGCTCGAGGGGCCAGCCGCCGCGCGCGGCATTGCGGCAACAGGAAATTCGTGAGCCAGGGGAATGTAGCCAATTCAGGGGGGTGGGGGTGAGGGCAGTCACTTAGCATGCGTGAGAAGCTGGAATGTTCGAGTTACACTACATCGCTGAGCCGCGCGCGGCGACTGGCCTCCCCCCAGAGTCAACCCTGCGTTGCGCAGTTCGCAACGGCACGTTGAGAGATCCTCAACGCACGCTGTATGGGCGGAGACACAGACGGCTCGAGCATGCGAGTGTGAATGTTCGCGCGAGAGAACGTGTCTAATCGGGCGAAACTGCGCAACGTGGCCGTTGAGAACTGCGCAACGCAGGGTTGACTCTGCTCCCACCAGGGTCAACCCTGCGTTGCGCAAATTCCAAAATTTTTACGACCCCCTTCCTTTTCGGGGGTATCGGTACGACCCCCCATATTAACTATCATGTCTTTCACATAATTTAATGCTCATCAATGCTCATCAATGATGGCAGTCACCAACATGGAGAAGTGGTGGACCGTGGTCAATCCGCGCGCTGTCTCGCTCAGAGGAGGGAATCGAGGCAAATGAAGTTTTATTCATTAAATAGAAGGAAATTTCCAAGGAGAGCCCACCCCTTTTTCTGCGTGCAACAAATAATCAGGTCATATCATAATCCGTAAACGCCTTTCTACTTCAGAACCCCCCTATGGATTCGAATCTGCTCATTTTCCTAAGGCCTTATCATCCTTGAAAAAGGTAACAGCTTCGTTTTTGTCGAGGGCCCATAAACGAGCGCCGTAAAGAGCGTAGCAATTACATTGCAATCCAAACCCCTCCATTCAGAAGGTTATATTTTCTTTCAGAAGCTGTTTCATGAAATCGGACACCAAAATTTTAAAAATATAAATAGTTTTCTTCCTGAGGAGTATTTGAAATGTTGTGGATGTTCAATATTTCAAAAAATCGTCCCGTTGTTCCGTTTTCTGTGCACACGCGAGTTTTTGACATTCAAACATTCATAACTTTCTTCATAATCAACTTTTTGCAAATGTCTAAGGCTAATTAGAAACTAGAAGATTAGAGCTTTCGAACAGCACCTGAAAATTTTCCAGCGATCATTTTTTCAAAAAATAGTCCCGTTGTTCCGTTCTTGGGTGGTTTGGGGTCCGATTTTTGAGAAGGCGCGAGTTTTCGACATTCAAACGTTAATAACTTTCTTCATCTCCTTTAAAATTAATGTGATGAGAAGCGGTAAAGATTGTTGGAATCCACTCGAAGAGTACTTCATAACAACTGTGAAAATTTCCCTGAAATTTTTCTTCTGCCTCAATTTTCCTACGGCGTCTCTAGAACTCAATTCAGCAAATTCGCTACACTTTGTTTCGCTTAGATTTTATTTGAAAGCATCGAAACTCTCTTCAGAAAGTTTGTCTGCTTACGGCCGCTGACAGAGGAGGCGTTTTTATGGGAAAACGCCTCGGGTATACGCCGTGCACCTATCTGTGGGCAGAGTTCGCACTCGCATTTTGAAGTCTTCTGTTTTCCTGAAGAAGGTGTTAGTATCCTGATTGAGTTGTATTGTGCTGTTATATGGCACTCTTGTTTCACTTTCCCATGAACTGCTCTACACTTTGTTCTCCTCGGGATTTCAGGAATGTTTCATCATCGAAGACAGACCATGTTTTTGCACTACACTGTAACAAAGTTTTTGGCTATTGTACTCTTGATCTATGCCGCGGAGCAAAAGCGCCGTCCGGATAGCGTCGATTAAGGATAATAAGCTGATGGTGAGACTTATAGTGCTCTGCATGCTTTAATGCTCCCATGGAGCTCATGTCTGTGTGACTCTCCGACAGCGTGCAGAGCTCCTGGAGAACATTAGAGGCTGAAAGTGCACTCCCGGACACTGCACTTTTCAAGCCGTCTTGCAGCCCGTCTGTGGATACGACCCCCTCCCTTTTCGGTCGGCTGAATACGACCCCCTCGTTGTTCTTTGCGCAACGCAGGGTTGACCCTGCTCCCCCCCCCGAGCCACATTGCGCCCAAGCCATCTTCTTGGAAATGCGATTTTTTTGGTTTCAATGGTCGTAACTTCCGCCAAAATTGATTTTGTGTAAAACGCTGGCTCCCCCACTTTCTTAACGATTTAGAGCGCGGGGGTGGGGGGGGGGGGGGGGGGGGGGGGGGGGGGGGGGGGGGGGGGGGGGGGGGGGGGGGGGGGGGGGGGGGGGGGGGGGGGGGGGGGGGGGGGGGGGGGGGGGGGGGGGGGGGGGGGGGGGGGGGGGGGGGGGGGGGGGGGGGGGGGGGGGGGGGGGGGGGGGGGGGGGGGGGGGGGGGGGGGGGGGGGGGGGGGGTGG
>MU868477.1:102604-117196 GCA_036418205.1 Ostertagia ostertagi | reverse complement strand
CATTTGCGAAATTTTCCTAAAATTCTCTCTTTTGCCTCATTTTTCCTACGGCTCTCTAGAACTCAATTAAGAAAATTCGCTACACTTTATTTCACTTAAATTTTCATTTGAAAGCATCGAAACTCTCTTCAGAAAGTTTGTCTGCTTACGGCCGCTGACAGAGGAGGCGTTTTTATGGGAAAACGCCTCGGGTATACGCCGTGCACCTATCTGTGGGCAGAGTTCGCACTCGCATTTTGAAGTCTTCTGTTTTCCTGAAGAAGGTGTTAGTATCCTGATTGAGTTGTATTGTGCTGTTATATGGCACTCTTGTTTCACTTTCCCATGAACTGCTCTACAGTTTGTTCTCCTCGGGATTTCAGGAATGTTCGTACATGATAGACCAGGCCCCATGTCATTTGCACTCACCACTGTATAGCAAAGTTTTTGCCCTTATTGTATTCTTATGCTTATGCCGCGAGCGCAAAAGCGGCCGCCGACTCGCGCCCGCCTCCGCTTAAGGATAATAAGCTGATGGTGAGACTTATAGTGCTCTGCATGCTTTAATGCTCCCATGGAGCTCATGTCTGTGTGACTCTCCGACAGCGTGCAGAGCTCCTGGAGAACATTAGAGGCTGAAAGTGCACTCCCGGACACTGCACTTTTCAAGCCGTCTTGCAGCCCGTCTGTGGATACGACCCCCTCCCTTTTCGGTCGGCTGAATACGACCCCCTCGTTGTTCTTTGCGCAACGCAGGGTTGACCTGCTCCTACCCCCCCCCGAGCCACATTGCGCCCAAGCCATCTTCTTGGAAATGCGATTTTTTTGGTTTCAATGGTCGTAACTTCCGCCAAAATTGATTTTGTGTAAAACGCTGGCTCCCCCACTTTCTTCACGATTTAGAGCGCGGCCGCGGCGAGCGCGGACGAGTCGATAGTGCCCGCGAACTGTGGTGGTGATGCGTTTTCAAATTTACCCACACAGTTCGCGGGCACTATCGACTCGTCCGCGCCCCAAATCGTGAAGAAAGTAGGGAGCCTAAAACGCTGTGTGTAGGAAAAGCGCGACTATGCGCTTTCGAAAATTCACTCAAGGCGTTAGTGGAAATCCGTTCCTCTACAAAATATTTAGTTGCATCCTGACGTAACTGCCTCCGCGAAGCCGCGCCGAGTCGATTGTGCCTCGACCGCTGCCCGCGAATCGTTGAAACGCCTCGAGTCAGGGTCAACCCTATGTTGCTACAAGTAGCAACGGGGGGTCGTATTTTGATGAGTTTGTAGAGGGGGGGTCGTACTTGCTTCGGATTGTAAGAAGTTGCATGAGATGAGTGGAGGAGTGGCGCGGGAGAAAATTTGCCGTTTCAGCGCGCGTATATACTCCCCCTAGAAAATGAAGCAGTGGGATTATAGGTAGAAGGGGTAAATTGGTGGAAATTTAGGGAATTTTGGTAATTTTACTGTTTCAGAGTGACTATATACCCCCTCCCCCCCGCTCGACGGCATTTTTGGAGGAAAAAGTGGG
The DNA here is from genome assembly GCA_036418205.1 of Ostertagia ostertagi. Taxonomy (NCBI): domain Eukaryota; kingdom Metazoa; phylum Nematoda; class Chromadorea; order Rhabditida; family Trichostrongylidae; genus Ostertagia; species Ostertagia ostertagi. Next base: position 115,696 of record MU868477.1, on the reverse strand, counting down.
CGGGGTTTTGATGGAAGATGGAGATGGTGGAGGTAGGGAAAAGGGGGTCGTATCAAATCCACCTTGGGGGAGGGGGGTCGTAAAAAATTTTCGAAAAGTAACAACGATAGGACCGACCCTGCTCGAGGTGCCCGCAAACTGTGCTGTGCTGAGTTCGCGGGCACCTATCAACTCGGCCGCGTTCGCCGCGGCCGCGCCCAAATGGTTAGGTATTGTCTGGGAGCCGTAAAACTTTCTTTTATCTTCGATAAGTTTATGTTTATTACTACTGCAATATTCTTCGTTTTGTTACCTCCTGAAACATCGAAATCCTGATGACACGGTTTTTTGATAGTGATAACTCGAATTTAAGACGTAGGCGACATCACGCGTTTTGGCTTTTTGGCCGCGTGGGACAGAGCGATTCTGCGAGCGCCGCCGCCATCACATTCATGGATTTTGAGCTGTAAATACGCAATACTTAGATGCGACAAAGTGTTTTCAATAATGTTCGATGTGTCTAACTTATCGGGAGTTACAGTAATGGAAGTTCGACCAAAATGACGTGTTAAGGCCATGAAAAGGCAAATTTTACTTACTTTCCTTTAGTGGTTTCAAAATTAATTTGGACGTGGTTGTTTCAGTAAAAACACATATCTTCCCATACGAATAGGTTTGTATTCACTTCTATTATTCTTTTTTATCTAATGTTCGTCACGTTAATGAAAAGAAAACGAGGAATGAACTGAACAGATCGTAAGGTCTGGAAAACCTCTGCCAAACTAAAGAATATTTGGCCATTCTGTAAGCCACGTGGTTCTTGGTTATGTTGATGTATGGCCTATAAAATGAACACAAAAACTTGGGAAGAAATCGGGCATGTGCGCAAAAAATAAATGTAATGGGTGTGGCATACATAGTTGCCACAATGTCCGATAAGGTGAAAAAATGGCGGCATACATTGTTTATTTATTTATTTGAATGACATGTTGTAAACAACGTTAGGTCATATAAACTCGCCAACGTGCTTTTTGCTGCACTGAGTCCTAGCTGTAGATGTTGATAATCTTATAGAGGCTCCTCTAGTGTTAGCGCGATTTGCGAGCGCGGCCGCCGCACACCAAATTCATGGATTTTAAGTTGTAAATCCGCAATACTTAGATGCGATGAAGTGTTTTCAATGATGTTCGATCTGTCTAGCTTATCAGGAGTTACAGTAATGGAAGTTTGACCGAAATGACGTGTTAAGGCCATGAAAAGGAAATTTTACTTAATTTCCCTTTAGTGGTTCCAAAATTAATTTGGACGTGGTTGTTTCAGTAAAAACACATCTTCCATACGAATAGGTTTGTATTCACTTCTATTCCTTTTTATCAACATGTTTACGTTATTGAAAAGAAAACGAGGAATGAATTGAACAGACATATCCGTAAGGTCTGGAAAACGTCTGCCAAACTAAAGAATATTTGGCCTTTCTGTGAGCCATGTGGTTTTTAAGTATGCTAATGTATGACCTATAGAATGAGTACAAAGACCTTAGGAATAAGTCGCACAAGCGCAAGAAAAAGGGATGACTTGGGTGGGACGCGTTACCGCGTCACGCTGTCGTCAACGTGTTAAGATTTTGTAAGCCATAAGCAAGTCATTATCGCTTCCTCCCCACTCATTTGTTTTAAGGCCAAGGTTCGCAGTTCCTGAGTTCGCAAACTGTGGGAGTTACAACAATATGAAGCGCATCTAACGCAACAATTCAGCGGGGTGAAGTTCATGCACGCCTCTCGGAGAGGCTTAAAGGCACGAGTCGGGATTGAATTGATGGCTTTATTTTGTTCAAACATTAGGCAAGGGGTGCAATGAGGAACATTAGTGAGGAGAAAAAGCAAAAAGCACCATAGAAAACACTAAATTTCCCTTAGGAGGCCGGCCGTAGTACGACGGAGAGACACAGCGCTGCGAGGAGAGGGAGAACGCGAGATAGTACGTCGTACGCGAGAGGACGCAGAGACCACGTATGCCGTGGTGGATTACGCTGGCAGCACGGCAGCACACAATGAAGGGTCTCAGCGCCGGTGCCTCGAACTTTTGAGTCGGGACAGTGTCGCGCGCCCTCATTGCTTGGGGAGCCCATCATGCGGAGCGCACCCTGGGAAGAACTTCTGCTGGTTGCCTGATCCTGACTCGTAGCTTTTATGTCTTTCCTAGTGTAGAGATTGAACACAGACGACCCGTACTCTAAAATGGGGCGCATATAGAGTTTATATGAGCGAAGAAGAACGTCCTGATCTCTAGACCGGAGAGCTTTGAACAAATTGAAAGTACGTCGATTACCTTTCAAAACCATCATTTTGTAATGTTTGTTAAAATTTAACCGATAATCGTAGTATATCCGAGATCGCGGACTTCTGAAACTGCTTTTAGGGTCTAACTATCCCATGCGAACAGGGCTAACGGATGGGAAGCAATACGCATAACCTGGGTTTTGTCGGTCGACAAGCAGAGCCCATTAGCAGTAGCCCAGCCAACAATTCTATTTATTGCCTGCTGAGCAACCGCGTCGGAAACAGAATCATTAACTACCCTAGAGATTTTCATGTCATCTGCATACATACTGCAATAAACATCAAGATCTTGTATGCATTGAGGGAGATCAGCAGTAGTAGATATTGAACAGAACAGGTGAGAGAACTCCATCCCTGAAGGTACACCACTAGTAGCAACTTTTACACTCGAAACAGAATCACCAACGAGGACCTGGAACTTCCTATTACCAAGAAAATCCTCTATCCGGTTCACAACCAAAGAGTGCTAACCGACGTGCTTCAATTTATGGATCAAAATTTGATGCGACACTTTGTCAAATGCGTTGCTAAAATCAAAAAAGGCGACATCTACATTTCTTTTGAAGTCGATAGCATTTGACCACCTTCATGCAACATAACAGAGCCGTTGCAGTGGACTTGCCAAGGCAAAAGCCGTGCTGTGATGGAGGACAATATTATGTTTGTCTAAGTGAACCAGTGAATACTGTTTAACAACTTTTTCAAAGTTCCGAGCAAATATAGATGTCAAGCTGATTGGCCTGTAATTGTCAGGGCTGGAAAGCGGCTCTTTTTTGGGAAGTGCAAAAACTATGGAATATTTCCATTTACATGGTGCCTCCCCTGCTCATGAGACTCAAGTTAAATAAGAACTCAAGAGGCTCACAGATTTCAAAAATACAATTTTTACTATAGTGAAGGGAATATTTTTGCAATTTGTACTAGCCGCCGACGACCATTTTTCAAGGGTATTTGCGATGGTTTTGTTTTCAAACCAGGGAGCTGTATCATGAACATCAATTCCTGGAGAATTTAAGCTAGGGATAGAAACATGTGACGTAGAAAACACTTTTTTCGAATGTATTCGTCAATAACTCTTCGCTTCATAGCTTCGTGGCAAAGTTGCAGACAGGAAGAGTTCGCCCATTTTTTTAGTTTATCTCGAAGGCGCTGTACTTGAGCAGCAGAGTATAACAATCTGCACTCCACGCCCTTCCGAAGAGTTTTTCCGTCAATCCCGACGTATTAATTTGTTAGGCCTTTTGAGTTCCAGTCCTTTTACTGATCCCAGAGCGTGGTCGAGCACTTCAGTCCCAGGTTGGGGCGGGGTGCTTCGCCGACCGGAAGCTTGATCATGAACATCAATTGCCTGGGCTCCGACCGCCATAGCGCTATCCCTAACTGTTTGCGCAATAGTAAATGACTTAAGCTCATAATATCGGGGAGTAAATTGTACGATTGCATTTTTTAATTTGGAAGGTATGAACATGTCCACGACGGCGTGATTCAAAATAGCTAGAAACGTTTCATATTTTTCATTTACCGTATGAGTATTATTGAATGAGCCAAGCCAGTCAATGTGTCGTAAATAGTTCCTCATATCTTCAAAATCGGCCGACTTAAAATCTCTGATCTTTAACTTGCCAAACAGAGAAAAAGAACAGGCCGAAATTTGATAAATGCTATGGTCACTGGCTTACCAAATTGGGTCCGGTTCGCGCTTTTGGTGCTTGCCGAATGAAATGGTGCTTCATAAAGCATTATTAAACATAGGCAAATGCCCAATGAGATCAAACGGATCGGGACACAAACGTATAAACCAAACCACGAGACTCACATAAACTATGAAATTTGAAAATATTTGCATCAACATGAGGTGCGAAACTGATGCTCAAATAAGGAAAGTTAAAGTCACCAGCTACGATACAGATTTCACCACATGCACAAAGATCACTTATTGCTTTAACCCTTTGGCCGACAATTGCGGGTCGATGTTGGGATGCAGCATAAAAAACTTCACAGCGCATGTTCCAAGTTTCTAGTAATCACACCTTGCTCAGCAGGCTTCGTGTCACCTATAGACACCTTGGTCCGGCGCCAGCGCCATTTGGCGCCATGTTGGCGCCACATGGCGCCACGCCCTTATTTGCCACCAATTACGCTGTAAACTTGGGAACAGGGGTAATCGGTGTCCTGAGCCATGAAAATGGCATCCGTTTTCTTAGCGCGCGCATGTGTGGCGCTAAGATGGCGCCACATGGCGCCAGCGTAATTGGTGGCAAATAAGGGCACGGCGCCATGTGGCGCTAAGATGGCGCCACATGGCGCCGTGCCCTTATTTGCCACCAATTACGCTCGCTTCCGCGTCACCTGGCGCGACGCTAAGATACGAGATGCATGAAAATGGCATCCGTCTCTTAGCGCCGCGCCATGTGGCGCTAAGATGGCGCCACATGGCGCCAGCGTAATTGGTGGCAAATAAGGGCACGGCGCCATGTGGCGCTAAGATGGCGCCACATGGCGCCGTGCCCTTATTTGCCACCAATTACGCTGTAAACTTGGGAACAGGGGTAATCGGTGGTCCTGAGCATGAAAATGGCATCCGTCTCTTAGCGCCGCGCCATGTGCGCGCTAAGATGGCGCCACATGGCGCCAGCGTAATTGGTGGCAAATAAGGGCACGGCGCCATGTGGCGCTAAGATGGCGCCACATGGCGCCAGGTAATGGTGGCACAATAAGGGCGGAATCGCGCCATGTGGCGCTAAGATGGCGCCACATGGCGCCGTGCCCTTATTTGCCACCAATTACGCTGTAAACTTGGGAACAGGGGTAATCGGTGGTCCTGAGCATGAAAATGGCATCCGTCTCTTAGCGCCGCGCCATGTGGCGCTAAGATGGCGCCACATGGCGCCAGCGTAATTGGTGGCAAATAAGGGCACGGCGCCATGTGGCGCTAAGATGGCGCCACATGGCGCCAGCCTTATTGTGGGCAAATAAGGCCGGCGCAGGTGTACCGTGTTTGGCGGTAAGATGGCGCCACATGGCGCCAGCGTAATTGGTGGCAAATAAGGGCAGCGCAGGCGCCATGTGGCGCTAAGATGGCGCCACATGGCGCCACGCCCTTATTTGCCACCAATTACGCTGTAAACTTGGGAACAGGGGTAATCGGTGGTCCTGAGCATGAAAATGGCATCCGTTTCTTAGCGCCGCGCCATGTGGCGCTAAGATGGCGCCACATGGCGCCAGCGTAATTGGTGGCAAATAAGGGCACGGCGCCATGTGGCGCTAAGATGGCGCCACATGGCGCCGTGCCCTTATTTGCCACCAATTACGCTGTAAACTTGGGAACAGGGGTAATCGGTGGTTCCTGAGCATGAAAATGGCATCCGTCTCTTAGCGCCGCGCGCCATGTGGCGCTAAGATGGCGCCACATGGCGCCAGCGTAATTGGTGGCAAATAAGGGCACGGCGCCATGTGGCGCTAAGATGGCGCCACATGGCGCCAGCGTAATTGTGCAAATAACGGGCAGGCCCGCGCGCCATGTGGCGCTAAGATGGCGCCACATGGCGCCAGCGTAATTGGTGGCAAATAAGGGCACGGCGCCATGTGGCGCTAAGATGGCGCCACATGGCGCCGTGCCCTTATTTGCCACCAATTACGCTGTAAACTTGGGAACAGGGGTAATCGGTGGTCCTGAGCATGAAAATGGCATCCGTTTCTTAGCGCCGCGCCATGTGGCGCTAAGATGGCGCCACATGGCGCCAGCGTAATTGGTGGCAAATAAGGGCACGGCGCCATGTGGCGCTAAGATGGCGCCACATGGCGCCGTGCCCTTATTTGCCACCAATTACGCTGTAAACTTGGGAACAGGGTAATCGGTGGTCCTGAGCATGAAAATGGCATCCGTCTCTTAGCGCCGCGCCATGTGTGCGCTAAGATGGCGCCAACATGGCGCCAGCGTAATTGGTGGCAAATAAGGGCACGGCGCCATGTGGCGCTAAGATGGCGCCACATGGCGCCGTGCCCTTATTTGCCACCCAACTTACGGTCTGGGTAACTTTGGGAGCGAGGGAATTCGGTGTCCTGGGTGGCATGAAAATGGCATCCGTTTCTTAGCGGCCGCGCCATGTGGCGCTAAGATGGCGCCACATGGCGCCAGCGTAATTGGTGGCAAATAAGGGCACGGCGCCATGTGGCGCTAAGATGGCGCCACATGGCGCCGTGCCCTTATTTGCCACCAATTACGCTGTAAACTTGGGAACAGGGGTAATCGGTGGTCCTGCCATGAAAATGGCATTCCGTCTTAGCGCCGCGCCATGTGGCGCTAAGATGGCGCCACATGGCGCCAGCGTAATTGGTGGCAAATAAGGGCACGGCGCCATGTGGCGCTAAGATGGCGCCACATGGCGCCAGCGTAATTGGTGGCAAATAAGGGCACGGCGCCATGTGGCGCTAAGATGGCGCCACATGGCGCCGTGCCCTTATTTGCCACCAATTACGCTGTAAACTTGGGAACAGGGGTAATCGGTGGTCCTGAGCATGAAAATGGCATCGTCCGTTTTCTTAGCGCCGCGCCATGTGGCGCTAAGATGGCGCCACATGGCGCCAGCGTAATTGGTGGCAAATAAGGGCACGGCGCCATGTGGCGCTAAGATGGCGCCACATGGCGCCAGCGTAATTGGTGCAAATAAGGGCACGGCGCCATGTGGCGCTAAGATGGCGCCACATGGCGCCGTGCCCTTATTTGCCACCAATTACGCTGTAAACTTGGGAACAGGGGTAATCGGGTCCTGTGCATGAAAATGGCATCCGTTTCTTAGCGCCGCGCGCCATGTGGCGCTAAGATGGCGCCACATGGCGCCAGCGTAATTGGTGGCAAATAAGGGCACGGCGCCATGTGGCGCTAAGATGGCGCCACATGGCGCCGTGCCCTTATTTGCCACCAATTACGCTGTAAACTTGGGAACAGGGTAATCGGTGTCTGTGCATGAATAAATGGCATCCGTTTTACGCCGCGCCATGTGGCGCTAAGATGGCGCCACGTGGCGCCACGCCCTTATTTGCCACCAATTACGCTGTAAACTTGGGAACAGGGGTAATCGGTGGTCCTGAGCCTGAAAATAGCTTCCGTTTTCTGGCGCCGCGCCATTTGGCGCTAAGAGTGGCGCACAAGATGGCGCGTGCCTATTTGCCACGGCGCCGGGTCCTGGCCTCGCGACAAGCATTACGACTGTAAAGCTTGGGAACATGGGGGGGTAATGCGGTGGTGCTCGAGAGCATGAAAATGGCATCCGTCTCTTAGCGCCGCGCCATGTGGCGGCTAAGATGGCGCCACATGGCGCCAGCGTAATTGGTGGCAAATAAGGGCACGGCGCCATGTGGCGCTAAGATGGCGCCACATGGCGCCAGTGCCCTTATTTGCCACCAATTACGCTGTAAACTTGGGAACAGGGGTACGAAGTTATACGAGTGCATGAAAATGGCATCCGTTTCTTAGCGCCGCGCCATGTGGCGCTAAGATGGCGCCACATGGCGCCAGCGTAATTGGTGGCAAATAAGGGCACGGCGCCATGTGGCGCTAAGATGGCGCCACATGGCGCCAGCGTAATTGGTGGCAAATAAGGGCACGGCGCCATGTGGCGCTAAGATGGCGCCACATGGCGCCGTGCCCTTATTTGCCACCAATTACGCTGTAAACTTGGGAACAGGGGTAATCGGTGGTCCTGAGCATGAAAATGGCATCCGTTCTCTTAGCGCCGCGCCATGTGGCGCTAAGATGGCGCCACATGGCGCCAGCGTAATTGGTGGCAAATAAGGGCACGGCGCCATGGTGGCGCTAAGATGGCGCCACATGGCGCCGTGCCCTTATTTGCCAACCAATTACGCTGTAAACTTGGGAACAGGGAGGGGTAATCGGTGGTCCTGTGCATGAAAATGGCATCCGTTTCTTAGCGCCGCGCCATGTGGCGCTAAGATGGCGCCACATGGCCAGCGTAATTGGTGGCAAATAAGGGCACGGCGCCATGTGGCGCTAAGATGGCGCCACATGGCGCCAGCGTAATTGGTGGCAAATAAGGGCACGGCGCCATGTGGCGCTAAGATGGCGCCACATGGCGCCAGCGTAATTGGTGGCAAAATAAGGGCACGGCGCCATGTGGCGCTAAGATGGCGCCACATGGCGCCGTGCCCTTATTTGCCACCAATTACGCTGTAAACGGGTTCGCCCGCCTGTTTTTGGATTTATCTTGGAACATAGGTAACGGTGGTCGCTGTGCCTTTTAGAAATGGCAATGCCGTAGAGTTCTTAGCGCGCGCCATGGGGCGGTAAGATGGCGCCACATGGCGCCAGCGTAATTGGTGGCAAATAAGGGCACGGCGCCATGTGGCGCTAAGATGGCGCCACATGGCGCCGTGCCCTTATTTGCCACCAATTACGCTGTAAACTTGGGAACAAGGGGGGTAATCGGTGGTCCTGAGCATGAAAATGGCATCCGTCTCTTAGCGCCGCGCCATGTGACGCTAAGATGGCGCCACATGGCGCCGTGCCCTTATTTGCCACCAATTACGCTGTAAACTTGGGAACAGGGGTAATCGGTGGTCCTGAGCATGAAAATGGCATCCGTCTCTTAGCGCCGCGCCATGTGACGCTAAGATGGCGCCACATGGCGCCGTGCCCTTATTTGCCACCAATTACGCTGTAAACTTGGGAACAGGGGTAATCGGTGGTCCTGAGCATGAAAATGGCATCCGTCTCTTAGCGCCGCGCCATGTGCGCTAAGATGGCGCCACATGGCGCCAGCGTAATTGGTGGCAAATAAGGGCACGGCGCCATGTGGCGCTAAGATGGCGCCACATGGCGCCGTGCCCTTATTTGCCACCAATTACGCTGTAAACTTGGGGAACAGGGGTAATCGGTGGTCCTGAGCATGAAAATGGCATCCGTTTCTTAGCGCCGCGCCATGTGGCGCTAAGATGGCGCCACATGGCGCCAGCGTAATTGGTGGCAAATAAGGGCACGGCGCCATGTGGCGCTAAGATGGCGCCACATGGCGCCGTGCCCTTATTTGCCACCAATTACGCTGTAAACTTGGGAACAGGTTAATCGGTGGTCCTGTGCCATGAAAATGGCATCCGTTTCTTAGCGCCGCGCCATGTGGCGCTAAGATGGCGCCACATGGCGCCAGCGTAATTGGTGGCAAATAAGGGCACGGCGCCATGTGGCGCTAAGATGGCGCCACATGGCGCCGTGCCCTTATTTGCCACACTACGCCTGTAAACTTGGGGAACGCGGTAATCGTGGTCTGAGGCATCGAAATGGGATTCCCCGTCTTAGCGACGCGCCATGTGGCGCCCTAAGCGGCGAGCCATCGAGCGAGGCGTAATTGGCCTACGCGTAGGCACCGGCCGCGCCATGTGGCGCTAAGATGGCGCCACATGGCGCCGTGCCCTTATTTGCCACCAATTACGCTGTAAACTTGGGAACAGGGGTAATCGGTGGTCCTGAGCATGAAAATGGCATCCGTTTCTTGGCGCCGCGCCATGTGGCGCTAAGATGGCGCCACTACATTGGCGGCCAGCGAAGCTCCTTTTTTGCCAGCCAATTCGCCTGTAAGCTGGAACCAGGGTACATCGGATGGTCCGTGGCATAGAAAATGGCGTCGCGTTTTTTGGCCGCCGGGCGCCCAATTTGGGACCCCGGCACGGCTACGGGTTGCAGGACGCGCCTAAGCCCAGGATTACCGGTAATCTATTTTTGGAATCCTGGTGCCAAAAATTCATCGTGGTCGGGAAGCTTTCGTCTCCCAATTTTTTTAAGTTGGAATTTTTGGCATTGTGTCTTACTGGAACCATTTCACGCCAATAGAAAAACATAATCTATTGTCCATCCTTCCAGTATATTCATCCGCGCGTCACTATCTATGACTGAGAAACAGGCGCATACAAGCAAGTCCATTGGTGACTGCACAATTTACTGAATTATCATTCACATCCCTAAAAAAAAAACAGGGGATATTGCAGTATGCATAATTACAGGCATACGCATTACATACAAGCTACAATGGGCATAGCAGAAAAACTAGGAAGCATAGTAACAAGATGTGGTTATTTGACACGAGTCAGGCAGTATGAATCTTTACAGTTAGTGGGATGGGTGTTTGCTGATCCTTCTAGCTCATAGTTTGTTAGCATAACTCTGGAACGGCTTTTCATTACAGGCCTCTGGTAGCAACACTTACACCAACGTCTATCGTTGGCCTTCATCTCTTTAATTTCAACCACTTTCTTTTCCTCCCTTGGCTAGTGCTAGGTCTTTAATTGGCATCAAGCCACGCCTTCACAATTGCGTATTTGAAATCGTTCAGCTGCATTTTAGCATCAGCACTCAGGTTGACAGAAAAACCAAGGCGGTTGACCACGAGCAGCTCCTGCTAATGAACTAGGTGGTAAGAAAAGCCTCATGTACCACTTTGCACTCCTTCGTACAAATGGTGTGTACGCCGCCATCTGGTCGCTTACATCAACAAACCCTTTCATCCTGTTGTAATCTTCTACCACCTGAGGCTTCATGTTGGCACTGCGGCGTCCATCGTGCTTTGTTGAAAGCATGAAGATGTCTCTCTTGTCTTTCCACTTAAGAAGCAGTACACCGTTATTGTTCTGGAGGTAGTATGATTCGCCTTTCTTGAGTTTTCTGGTCGAAAGCGCCGGAGGTATCCCCTCCGATTCTTTCTAATTGTTCCCACTAGGTTGGTCCCTTTGGAAAGCAAACATTCAGCCAGCGGCAGGCTCGTGTACCAATTATCCGTACAGAGATCCCGTCCTTGATTCAGGTACCCTTCCATCAGCTCCAGTACCACGGCGTCAGGCACTCCGCCTACCCTCGTGACGTCCTTGCCGGCGTAGACTTTCACTTTATGGGTGAACCCCCCTTTCGAGCACAATTTGAAGAGTTTGATGCCGTACTTGTATCGCTTTGACTTATTGAACTGTCTGAAAACGACTCGTCCACGAAACGGCACCATGGATTCGTCGATGCAGATCTCCCTCGGTGGCTTGTACATCTTTCTCGAACGACGCATTCATTAGATCCAAGATTGGTTGGATTTTGTAGAGGCGGTTCGTCTTGTCGCTGTTGTCATTGTCTACGAAATGTAAGCATTTCAGTAGAGCTTCGTATCGATTCCTAACCATTGTTTTCGTGACTGCAGGGTTGCAGTAAATGTTGTCTGTAGACCAGTAATCGCGAAGCTTCGGCAACCTCACAAGACCCATGTACAGACAGATACCGAAAAACTGTTTGATTTCTTCCACAGTGGTATCGATCCATTCTTTTCCTTTGTCCGTCATCTTTTTTCTTCCATATCTATTCGTCTCCAAAACTATGAGATTCAGAAGCTCGTCGCTTAGGAAGAGTTCAAAGTAGTCAGAAGGTTCTCCGCATCTTTCAACGTCTGTATGAGGCCCAACACTCTTCGGCGAAGGCAAACCGATCATAACCCACGACATCTTCAGTCCAAGCTTCCTCTTCTTCGTCTTCTTCATCAGAGTCTTCGTCATCAGATTCGTTAGGTGAGTCGTACTCCACTGGCACGACCAACGCTTGGGCGACGGCATCGTCATCAGGAGCAGCTTCCTCTTCATCACTGTCGATCAAAAGCTCGTCGAAACTGACGCTCAGTTCGTCGGAGACGTCCATACTTATGCTTTGATGCAAGGTTCAATGCTAATCAATATATTTCAGGTGTTTTTATGGCCACGTGGGCTCATTATCGATTGGAACGGTAGACCACAAAAGTGATCTCTTGATGTACCTGCCGCTCTGACCACATCTGCTATGTTAGTAATGCGGACACTAAAATCTCAATACTCAGTTCATATTGCCTCGTTGGGAAGGCTGTGGCGCTAGAAGATGGATGCATAATCCGTGTTTAGAATCGTCAACTACTCCTACTCCCGAATTTACAGCGAAGCTTGTGGCAAAAAAGGCTCCAGCGCCAATTGGCGCCAAGAAATAGATGCCATATCTGTGTTTAGGACCGCCGATTACCCCTGTTACCAAGTTTTCCAGCGTAATTGATGACAAAAATGCCGTGGCGCCATGTGGCGCCAACTTCACGCCAAATGGCGCGGCGCCAAAAAAAGATGCCATTTTCATGCTTAGGACCACCGATTACCCCTGTTCCCGAGTTTACAGCGAAATTGGAGGCGAAACAGGTTTTGGCGCCAGTTGGCGCCAATTGGCGCCACCTGACGCCAGCGCTGAAAACTACTGCTATATTCATGTTCAGCACCCTTGAATACCCCTCTCAGTGAAGTTTCGTCTCTGATGAATTTTCACGACCACTGAGGTTATGTTAGTCAAAAAGACTGTCATCTTGGACAATGCGTCCCAACGTCGACCCGCAAAGAAAAATGCGCGCGGTCCCACATGGCAGACACGCGAAAAATGGCATTGTCGCCAACGTGTTAAATAGCTGACAAGTTTTTGAAGAATTGCACGAAGGCGCCCTATAAGTTGAAATCACTCTAATCTCCAAAGAATAAAACCAAATATCACAAGTTAAGGATTCGTAAGAGTCAGGCACTGACTCGCTGAAAACTATGCAAGCCGAATGAGGACTTTTGACCATGACTGCAACTCCACCACCTCTTTTGCGAACCCTATCAGCTTTAAAAATTTAATATTGTGTTGCCATTAACCCAAGCAGCGGAGCCATATTAGTTTTAGAATGGAACCATGTCTCACGCAAAATGAGTAGCTCAAAGTTTCATAAAGTAAATGTGAGCTACTAAA